>CM060981.1:220267651-220397651 GCA_030765065.1 Deroplatys truncata | reverse complement strand
CATCCATTTAACTATTATAATTACAATGATTGCCACCAGAGCGACGTGCACACCCTTTTAAGGGTTCGTTGGAAGAGAATGTAATGCAACTTTTCATGTTTTGACGCCGGGATGACGGAGCCCCGGCGGTACCTAACACTATTAAATCGCAGTTTTTTTGTAGCCCTAAACAGCGATGAGTTGCTGGAGGGAGAGGAATACGTCTGAATGGATTGAAATGAGTTACCGAGTGAAGGGAATCGTGAGCTATCGATTCTCGCTCTCCGCTCCCAAACTTTGTCATATTTAACTGTAAAAAGGTAGCAAAAATAATCTTTGGTATACATGTGCAAATACGTAGGTAAGATTCAAGAAACATATATCATATATAGTGTCGGAGGCAGTAAGGGTCAATTTTGCATGACCTGCTCTGTTTTATACCTATAGCAAGTGATCGACCGTAAGCTCTCACACGTATGCCATATTCGTGCCCTGCTTCAGTCGAGGTACTTGACATGATTAATCGCCTTGTTCTGGCATCAGCCAGCCAGTTTTCGAGAGTGGATTTTATACATGTAGGCATTCGGCAGAGCACAGCAGTGGCGGCTCGTATATGAGGCATGCGATGAGTAGGAACATTGCATACCTTGTATTATCACCACGCTCATTCGGCTAACATGCGGTATAGCTTTCCTGTTCCATTATATCGTAAAGCTCCGTTTGCTACGGTGGTTTTTGCTTGACACGAATTCCCTCAGCCAACAATTGCTTGCGTTTACACTTTAAAGTGGGGCGCCGGAATGGCGCAATGGTTTCGTTTCCGACTCTCATATTGAGAATCCAGTGTTTGATTCCCGGCTCTGGAGCGGTGATTTTAAGTCGGCCCTGTCCATGCCTTCACCTCTGAATTGCTGATGTGAAGTTTCCCCAAGACCCAATGTGGTTCGGTAAAAGCTGTAGGTTCCTCTCATTCCACCGTCATCTTCATCACCACCCTGCCATCGAAGCAACCGAGCGGAATGGCTCAGGCGGTTACGTCTGTGGCCCGCATTCGGGAGATCCAGGAATCAATCCCCGGCGACCGTCCATTCTGGTCCCAGAACAAGTCATATAATTATAACTTCATCTTTTGCTTTACCTTTATGATTTATAATTTTAGAATAATTTAATAATTCCAAACATATATTTGCTCATTTAGTCCCCCAAGGGACTCCGAATACATTATGGGTTTTTGTAGCTTTCCCGGGTCGCCGGAAGAATGCTGGGGTGGTTCATATTGTACCAACTCTCCTTCCTCTCATTTCCTGTACCCGTCATCTTCCTTGTCATATTTTTCAGGGTTTTAGGACCAGGCGATGGTGTTTGGTGGGTTGCGGCTGGGGGTGGCTTGCGCTCTGTAAAGGTTTCTTCCCTGGCGTAGCTGCGGTACTGCTCAGTTAGGTCTCTCCTCAGTGTGGGGTTCCGCTCGGAGGGACCCTGGAGGTTGGTGGCTTGTGGACAAGGACCGTGCGACGTCGGGTGCGTTCTATCTGGAAACATTAGGGACCCCGTCCTTGCTTGCGCCCGTCGGCATGCTGATCTGGTCGCCCTTCGGGTCTCTCCCCTCATCCTTACCTCCCGGGTTTCACGTTGGAACCAAAAAAAAGGGCCGACTGGCCTACTTGCGGTGCTCTGCCCCGGTTCCAGGGGTCCTTCCGTGATACGAACAGAACCATCGGAGGCAACGGATTCCGACCGCTGAGCGCCTTCGCTTCAGAAATGGGTCCAGTCATCGCTTGGTGGAATGAGGTATCCCCGAAGGCCATAGGCCATATGGGGAGCGTTAGAAACGACGACACTTGACAGTTACATAGGCAATAACTCCACATGGAGTCGGAATGTAGTATTGCAACATTTCTTCCTGGAGTTCTAACACCTTGAATTGTCTCCTTGCACTAACTGAGAATAGAAAGACAGTGGCGGCAGGAACTGTCAGTAGGGTGATAGTAATTTTTAAATGTGAGGAAATAAGTAGTGTTCATTGCGCTGTTGCGTAACAATTGTATATTGACTAGGTCTAACATGCATTTTGGAGGGGGGGTTAAATTTGAAATCTAGCCTTTAAAATAAGTAAATAAGTCACTAAAGATCAGTAACATCAATACAAAAATGCCATTCAATGTAAAGGTATATCTGTGTCCACTTATTCGCATCTGATTTAAGCAGATTCGGGTTCATATAAGACCACCAGGGTTACAAACAATCCGCCTGTATTTGTTTCACTGCAGGGTACAATAGTCTTATTACTTCTGAGTTATTAGTCGAGGCATTAGAAATGCTGCATTCATTCAAATGACGAGTTTTAGTATTGGGCAGATTTTAAATCTCTGGCTTTAGCTGACTCATATAAACCCATTTTATTTGTCATATAAATATCTTCAATTAATGTGGCATTTTAATAAAAATGTTAGTCGTTTTTGAGAACATCAGAACTGTCGTACATTTTTCCATGTTAAGGTAAGTAGGGTTGGAGGACTTTTCTTGAAAATCTTCGTGTCGCATCTTTGTATGAGAAAGCAATAATAATAATAATAATAATAATAATAATAATAATAATAATAATAATAATAATCCTGTGGCACTACAGCTCATGCCAACCCGACTGCCGGTCACACGCCGACGTACGCATGGCAGAGGTGAGCGATTAACCAACCGGTACGGAGAGGTGATGTGGCCAGCATCACGCATCCCCAGCCAGTATGTCAGCCTCCGTGGCCCGGGTCGCTGCCTATCGCAGTTCCTTACTTTCCTCACGATGCTGAGTAGACACCGGCTCTATACCCGGGCCTCAAATTCCGCACCCTGCTGGATGGGATCGAGCCCGGGCGCATTCCATGGCCGGCAACCAGAGCTCCAAACCGTAACCCAGGACATCTTTGTAAGATATTGAGTTTAAATACTAAGTTTGGTATTTATCGGTCATTTCGTTTTAGAGGGTTATGCTATTCAGAGATGCACACGAATCTTGTTCTAAAAATGCAATTTTATTTATTCATGCCTAAAAACATGTGTTTCCAATGAAATCTGCTATGGATTACCAATTAAATTAAAGTCATTCAGAATTAAGAAGACTCCAGAAGCTATTCTCAGAAAATTCAAGAATTACATTTTATTTGTCATGCAAATAGCTTAAACATATGATATTTTAAACAAAATTCTTAAAGATATTTTTGAGGAAATAAAAATTAAGAAAAATATCCCACGTAAAGCGAGTTTGGGGTGGGGGGATTTTCTTCAAAATCTTCATGCCGCATCTTTGGAAGACGCTGAACTTACAGAGGTGTGAAAATTATTAGACTCAAAGCAAATTTTTGTAAACCGCTCGAGGTTCTTTCTCCGAGATGTTGAAGGTCAGAATTAGATTGCTGTCTGTATGAAAAGATAGGACAAAACCGCAGAGTCAAATGTTTGTGCTGCACTACTGGACAAATGGAAAATTTTCTTGTTTTGCTTCTATGAAATAAAAATTCTTTACCTCAGTATTATCTCTGCAAGTTCAAGGGCATATCTGTAAATTAAATAGTAGATGCATAGACCTATGATGCATATCCTTTATTATGTGGACTTTTGAGGTTATTGGTTGAAACATGATCTTTCACGAGGCAAAATAACTAATTCAGTGTTGTTATTTGAGGAAAATAAATTTTCACAAGGATAAGTAGCTGATAAGTTTAAGAAAATGTTTTGATTTGATTTTAGATATTTGTATATTATTTCTAAATTCATAACTTAGTTATTTTTGCCATAAAAATATACTCGAGTCTAATAATTTACACACCTCCTATTTTACCGACTTTTCGTTTTTTGAGTTATCTGATTACAGACAGACTTAGAGATAAGCAACCACATACACATACACATACTGACCTTTTCTAAAAAAACTCCGAGGAACTTGAGGCAGTATTTTTAACACTTAAATAATATCAGTCTAATTATATAATATAAAATACAATAACAGCCCGTCTTAAAGCAATATGTGTATAAATAATATAGAAAATGTAAGTAATAGTCATTGTATTATGTTTATATTATTATGTACATGTATAATAATGTTATGTGAATGTATTAGGTAATTTAACAATGTAGGAGCTGCGAGAATAGAAGCAAACTACCTTTCGTAGCAAACAGAATTATAAAGTAGAAGCCGAAAGTTGCTAACAATGAGGTAACAATGAGGTAACCTTGAGGCAATAATGAATTGGAAAGTTTAATAATGCTACTAACAATTCTCGGAATAATAATATTATATTTAAAACAGTTTATAAATAGCCAATCAAAAACTAGAAAAGCTTTAAGTTAAATAAAAGTATTCTACTGTAGTAAAATTAGCCAACCAGATACTTGGAATATAGTAAAAATATAAATTTAGGCGGTAGAAGCCAGACGCTAGAAGACAGCGTACGCAACCAAACCTACTAGACAGCGTTCCCGAGCAGTTCGATACGTATTCAGTGTGAGACATAATAAATTCATTACGGCGTGAATAATATAAAGTTTACGTGTTAAAAAGTACAAGTAACAATAATCTCACAGCTCTACAGTAGGATACATCAGTAAAGTGTTATTTAATAGTGAGAAGGAGTAATAAAAGGAGTGAAGTAAACAAATTATAATTTTCGTGTAAGCCTTCATTCTTTAGCCGCACCCACCCCTGCTAAGAGATATGTGTTTCTGCAAATTACTACTGACGCAGCCGAGGCAAACATATATATTTAAATAAACATTAAACATACAAAGTTGATTTTTAAACGTGGGGACGAAGGCCACCGGAAAAGTGAACTTGGGGCGAAGGCCACCGGAAACTTTGTATCGCACATGGGCCATCAAGTTTGGCTCTCCAACAGGTACAATAAATCTCCTTCAAACTCAAAACGTATTTTCAGTGAGTCTCTATATCGATTTTTTGCAATTCCCCTACTTTAGAGAAAACAGCTTGAAAGGCTATATACTCGACCCGACAGTAAGGTTCGAATATCATAAATCAACCGGAAGAAGTACGTCTAGAAGAAAAGCATATATATATGAGCCTACTGGAGTGAACAGGAACAAATACAAACTTCAAGGGATTGAGGTGATCGGCTTAATGTTAAGAGCACGTGGCACTACTGGAAAATTCTCAAATTCCTCTGAAGAAGAATTGTTATAATAAGCTCTTTAAATATTTTATAGCATCATTTTATGCAATTAATTGTTCTTCCAAACAAGCCGTGTGTTGGACAAGGTTGGAACGGTAGAATCAGACGACTGAAAAATGCAATGCTATCACCGGGATTTGAACCACGTATCTCCCGGTTTCGGTCCGGTTGCTCTAACCACTAAGCTAGCATGGCAACATGCCGATACGACATTAAATTCCCCAACTGATTCGCATTTTCCCGGTAAACCACAAGGAGATCTCAAATTGTATTGAGGTGACATACCCCAATGGCAATTTACAATGCTATAAGTACTTAAGTTCCGGGCTTCATAGCTTCGACCACTATTGAGTCAACTAATACGTCGCCTGATTCTACCTTTACAATCATTTAAATGGTTTTCCAAAATTATAATCAGTTTAAAAAATTCCATTTTAAAATAAGAATTCTTTAAATTAATTATACGTCTATTTTGTTTGTTTTATCATGTGTTGGTTTTCAAATATTTTATTGCTTAATGTTTACTTTTTCCTTGTTGATCTAACAAGTAATTTTTACCAATATTTATAAATATTTAATTTTTTATTTTTACCTTGCCTATGTTGACTATCTGTAAATTGAGGAGGTTGTTTTTAGTTTTTACAAATAAATATTATATAAGCAACTAGCAGAGGAAGTACAAACGTATGGGGCATTCTTTATAAAGCGTAAACTTTTAAAATTGTCATTAATTAACCTTAAGAAAATATTTTCAATTAGATAATTCGAAATAGAGATTTTTGTTATAAAGTAAATTAAAATAGTACCGACGTAATGTTACAAGCCGCCACTGCTAAAGCAAGAAGCAGTGTGAGGATGCTCGTCACAACGAGCAGCAGGATGAAACATGGCGTTTTAAACCATATCGAGAAGTTTTATGACACAGCATACACAAATTCGATCACGTCTCTAGCTCCAAGCCACTTAAATTCCCTGTCATTGATAATCGATAAAAACAAAAGGGGGCAGAGTCCCTCAATTGTTTAGGTTCCGAAAGCGGAACTTTCGCGTCACTCAAATTGTTTGTGTAATTTTTACACTCTTCGCTATGTTGTCGGTCACTTTATTATTCTATGGGACGGAATGTAGATACTCTTTCCAGTTTCTTCTTGATTCTGTGCGTTTAATTTCACATGTAATATTTTATGCTATCCTAACATTACAAAGAGGTTCTTACGGTCGTGTATTACGCTAGTCTGCATTTTCAAACTTTTTGTCAGATGATTTCTTAAAAGTAGGTGTTCTTGAATCAAGTTTTTATGCTGATTCCAGAAATAACTTCCGTTTTTTTTCTATCACGTCAGGTTTTTACACAAAATAAGTAATGTTTTGACAATTTTACTAATGAGCGTAGAAAAGTATTCAAATACCACTTCGCACAAGGTAATTTTTTGTTCAAGAAACATTTTAAGAATACTTTCAAGAACTCCCCTAATTTATTTCATGACTACATTTTAACAAAACAAGAAACCAAAGTGTTTCATTTAATTTTTTTTCAAACTTTCTCTTCTTTGACTTCCTTGCAGATCCTTGAAGATGACTGTCCCTCATCAACATCCAACAGTAGTCGGCCATCGTAGTTTCATTCCATCTCCCCTGGTACCTCCTCTCCATTTCCTAAATATCTTGGCGAAAACGTTCACCCTGCTCTTCACTATAATGTCCCAGATTTTCTGGAAAGTAGTCGATATGTGAATGCAGAAAATGCACCTTTACACTCATGTTACAGCCCATCTTCTTGAAACTTTCCAACATTGTTTCGACAATGGCCTTGTAATTAGGATCTTTTTTATTGCCTAAGAAGTTTTCAGTAACTCATCGGAAGGCGGTCCATGCTTCTATTTCTCTCTCATTCATTGTCTTCTCAAAATCTTCATCCTTCATCAATTTCTTTATTTGAGGATCAACAAAAATTCCAGCCTTTAATTTGTCTTGTGTAATGAAGGGAAATTTCTTGGAAAGGTACTTGAAGCAGGGTCCGTCCTGTGGTAGAGCTCTTACAAATTGCTTCATCAAGCCCAATTTTATGTGTAGTGGCGGAAGTAATATCTTTATATCTCTATATCTCTATATTTTTGAAGTGAAATTGTGAAAAAAACTGTACGTGATAGAAAAAACTAAAAACAGTTCTGAATTAGCATAAAAAAGTCAGTCAGAATCACTTATTAGTTTTCAGTCATCCGATATCATGCAGACTAGTGTTATTGACTCTTTATGGCACCCCTGATATGAAGTATGCCAGATAAAATGCATTCTCTACTTCTCCTTCTTCGAAAAATAAATTCTTATAAACGCTTATTTCCTTATCTGTTTGATGTTAATTGCGATAAAACTTTGCAGAAACAAGTTCATTGTACGCACAAGCGAGATCCACGAAGCCAAATCGATAGTTAGGTGTTTAAAAGCGGGATGCTATGTACTGTCTTTGAAATTCTATACTCTTTCCATGAGATCCGAGAAACAACACAGAATAACAACTGCAGTTAAAAAAATCTGGTTCTTACACTCACATGAATGTCTCTACCCTCAGGCACATATTAGTGGGTGTACAAATTATTCTTACTAGTTTATTTTCTATCCACTTCATTTTAATCGAGATAAGCTTTTGCAAAAATAGTTACATTACGCATTTCGTTACAAGCGATAGTCAAATGTTTAAGAGCTGAACGCTATATGCTGGCTTTAAAATTCCATACCATTTCCATGACATCGCAAGAAACAAACTGAAAATCCACATGAATTTAAAAGAATGACTAAGTATTGAGCAACTGAACCATTAATAACAGATATATTGGAAATGGCTTATGTCACAAAAAAGTTACACTATGTGATCAAAAGTAATCGGACACCCCCACAAACATACGTTTTTCATCTTAGGTGCATTGTGCTGCCATCTACTGCCTGGTACTCATTATTCGCGACCTCAGTAGTCATTAGACATCGTGAAACAGCAGAATGGGATGCTCCGTGGAACTCACGGACTTCGAACGTGGTCAGGTGATTGGGTGTCACTTGTGTCAGAAGTCTGTACGCGAGATTTCCACACTCCTAAACATCCCTAGGTCCACTGTTTCTGATGTGATAGTGAAGTGGAAACGTGAAGGGACATGTGCAGCACAAAAGCGTACAGGCCGACCTCGTCTGTTGACTAACAGAGACCGCCGACATTTGAAGAGGGTCGTAAAGAGTAATAGCCAGACATCTATCCAGACCATTACACAGGAATTCCAAATTGCATCAGGATCCACTCCAAATACTATGACGATAGGCGTGAGGTGAGAAACCTTGGATTCCATGATCGAGCAGCTGCTCATAAGCCACACATCACGCAGGAAAATGCCAAACGACGTCTCGCTTGGTGTAAGGGGCGTCAACATTACACAATTGAACAGTGGCAAAACGTTGTGTGGAATGACGAATCACGGTACACAATGTGGCGATCCATACGATGGCAGGATGTGGGTATGGCGAATGCCCGGTGAACGTCATCTGCCAGCGTGTGTAGTGCCAAAAGTGAAATTCGGTGGTGGTGTTATGGTTTGGTCGTGTTTTTCCTGGAGGGGGAGTGCACCCCTTGTTGTTTTGCGTGGCACGATCACAGCGCAGACCTACATTGATATTTTAAGCACCTTCTTGCTTCCCACTGTTGAAGAGCAATCCGGGGATGGCGATTGCATCTTTCAACACGAACGAGCACCTGTTCATACTGCACGAACTGTGGTGCGGTGGTTACACGACAATATCATCCCTGTAACGGACTGGCCTGCACAGAGTCCTGACTTGAGTCCTATAGAACACCTTTGGGATGTTTTGGTACCCGACTTCGTGCCAGATCTCCCCGACCTACATCGATACCTCTCCTCAGTTCCGCACTCCGTGAGGAATGCCCTGTCATTCCCCAAGAAACCTTCCAGCACCTGATTGAAAGTATGCCTGCGAGAGTGTACGCTATAATCAAGGCTAAGGGTGGGCCAATAACATATTGACTTCCAGCATTACCAATGGAGGGCGCCACGAACTTGTACGTCATTTTCAGCCTGGTGTCCGGATACTTTTGATCACGTAGTGTATTTTAAATAAATTGATGCTTTAAAGACATTTACATTTTTTGTGTATTACATTTTCGCCTATCGCTTAACGTTTAACAGTTATGCAAGCTTATATACAATTCCTTCCGAATGAAGAGAACATCACAGGCAATTCCCAGAAAATTCAAGATATAAGTTTTATTTGTCATGTAAATATATTTAATATGTGGTATTTTAATAAAAACCGTTAGACTCATTTTTGAACAAAATAAAAATTTCGAAAAATATTCTAGAAAGTCTTCGTCTCGCATCTTTGGAAGATACTGAACTTAAATACCAGTCTGGTATTTATACTACGTTTTTGGGTTATGCTATTCACAGATACACACACAGACACACGGACTCACACATGGACTTTTTTTCTAAAATGCTTCGTTTTGGATTCAGGGGGCCTCAAAATATGTATTTCCGGTAAAATCTCAGTATGAAATTTTTGGCGGGAATGCAAGTAAGTAATAGTATCTACTGGACTGCAGAAAAAGAATTTTAATTATGCTTTTTAACTTTATATGCAAATATATTATCTAAAATTCTAATCGAGCGATTTGACTCCACGGTGACGTATGAGGCTCGCATTCGGGAGGTCCTTGGTTCGATTCACGTCGTCGATCGCCACTGTGACCTTGGGTTTTTCTGGTTTTCCTTGGTCAATAGGTGAATGCTGGGGTGTTTCTCACCTACCACGATTTCCTTTCCATCACTTTTGTTTCATTTCGTTTCCTTCTCATCTATCAGATGTGCTTTTAGGTTTGGTGGCGCATGATGGTGCCGGACAGATGGCGCGGATGCTTGCTCCAAGGAGAGATTATTTCCCGTGGATACTAGAAAGCTGATTGGTTAGTTATCACGCGCTCTGGAAGCTCCAGCGGTGGAAGGGGTCTTTGAGTTTGTAAATGTTGGGGACTTCTGCGTTTCTCTGTGACCTGTGGCTTGTAGTTCCTTCACTCCATCCCTTCCTCCTGATGGATGGTAGCCTAAATATAGTCCCATAGGTCGAAAATTCTAACATGAGAATAGCTCTTACAAATTAGAATATTTTTAGTGAAAAGATCATTAGCAAGGCTTCAAACTAAGTTATAACGTTTTTATATATTTGTTACATGTTTGCCTTCGCGCTCTTGCATGACTTCTGACTAGACAGTACATTCTGCTGTAACAAAAGAGAAGAAGAATAACATTTCTCCCCTTCTCCGGAGAAGTTCCTTCTTTTTCCAGTCATCCACCTCCCCAGCAGACACTTAACTTCCATTTCGCGAACAGCTCGCGCACCAGACGCAAAGAATAAATGGCGAGTGTAATTCATGAAATTCATCGTCCCTGCCCTTTCTTTTCCCTTCTTCCTCGACAAGAAATTCTAAGGAAGGAATTCTTAGGATAGAGGAGTGGAAGCTAATAGCCATTGCAGGTGGGAAGAGAAGGCAAATAGATAATAGTACTTGGGATAGAAAGCGACAAATATTAACGTGAGCGTCTTGATAAAAAAGACAAATGAATGACGTCCCTAATGACATGTCAAGGGAACGTCTGTGAAGAAATGTCATAGGTTTGCTCGACTGTCGAAAGTCTTAATATTAAGCTTTCATACTAGAACCAGGGTACTGATGACATGTCAGCTTTTAATTTAATGATCAACATGTCAGCAAGATGGCTTGGCGGTAACGTGTGATGTCCTGTGTTCGATCGCTAAGGCCAACCACTCTGACCATGGGTTTTTCGTGGTTCTCCCTGGTTGGTAAGGCGAATGATGGGGTGGTTTCCTTTCTAACACGAATTTCCTTTCCTTATTTCCTATCATTTCGCTTTCCCTTTCACATTCAAGTAGGCTTAGGATCTGATCAGTGTCGGTCGATGTAGGACAGATGGCACAGATGCTTGCTGGATGGTAATAGCTCGTTCTCTGAGCCGCCTCATATGGGTCGAGTTCTCCCCGGTTGCCGGGAAGCCTCACTGAGCAGCCCACCTGTGTGACCAGGTGGTCAAGCTTGGATCCGTCAGGGATCTCTGCGCGTGTCTGTTGTGCGACATGTCTGCGGCCTATAGCCTCCTGCAGTTCCTTTACCTCATCCGTTCCTCTTGAGGGTGATAAGCATAAAAGATCCGCGTTGGTTTGAGGTCCCACAAGAAGATTTTCAAGAAAATCCCTCCACTTCAACTATCTTTACGTGGAACATTTTTGGAATTTTTTTATTTTCGCAAAAATGACTCATAATTTGATCAAATGATATTTAAATTACAAATAAAACGTATATCTTGAATTTTATAGGAATAGCCTATTGAAGTCCTCTTCATTGGAAGGAATTTTATGTAATGTTGTACAACTCATAAACGTTAAGATAAACGAATATGTACTATACAACAAAATGTAGATCTCTTTAAAAGATTTGCAATAACCTTTATTGTGGCATAAGCCATTTCCGAGATGCACGTTATTAATGGTTCGAATTGTCCAATATTATGTCATTCTATTAACGCCTGTCGATTTTCAGTTGTTTCTCTGTTTGAGTTTATGTAAGTTGGAGTTGGTGTTAAATAAAATGAAGCATGTAAGTGGAGTGAAATGATGTGGGGTAAAGTGAGTGCATATGTGGTTATAGTAGGAAGAAATAAGATATAGTGTTTGGTTAAATGAGATAGAGGTTTAGAACACTTACAGTGTAAAATTTTAAAATTGATATATAAAATAAATAAAAAATAAGATATTAATAGAATAATTAATTGGAGATTAACTAAAAGTTTATAAGATAAATAAATAAACATAAATAAACAAAAATGCGTAAACAAATAAATAAACTAAACTAAATATTAAATTACCATAGATTAAATAATTAAATAATTGTGAAAATAATAAAATATTATAAAAAGACTACCTTCACTTTATAATTCTTATTACAGAAAGTTTTAAATAGAATATAAATACAAATAAACTTGCTAAAATGATTAGTACTCGTAGCTTAGCATAGAAGGTTTTGCGCTGGTTACCAGTGCATTTTCGCTGGTTTCCAATGAATATGTTAAATAGGAGTAACAGTAGCAGGTTACCAGTTGCAAAGTTTTACTGGTTTCCAGCAAGTGTAGATAAATATAGAATTTAGAAATGTAATTAAGTTTTCTTTCACGCCTTTACTCTACTTTAAACAATTATATTCTTTTTCTTTCTTTTCTTTCTATTTTTATTTTCTCTACTACGTATAGTATGTAGGGGAAGTATTGCATTCCATACAAAATTTTGATACGGAGACTTCACCGAAATACAGCTTTGAGGCTCCCTGAATCCAAATTAAGCATTTTTGGAATAATGTCCGTGTGTCTATCTATGAACAGCATAACTCAAAAAAGAAAAGTCGGATAAGTACCAAACTTGGTATTTAGGTGCAATACCTTATAAAGATGCGACACGCACATTTTCAACAAAATCTCTCACCCCAAACTACCCTTTACATGGAACCCTTTTTACAAATTTTTGACTTTCTAAAAATTGCTCTAACGGTTTTGTTTAAAATACCATATATGAAAGATATTTACATCACAAATAAAATGCATATCTTGTGTTTTCGGGGAATAGCCTTTGAAGTTCTCTTCAATCGGAAGGAGTTTTATATAATCTGTGCAAATGGTAAAAGCTAAGTGATAGACGAAAACGTGCTACACAAAATATGTAGAACTCTTTAAAACACACAAATTATTTCAAATAAGCTTTCTTGTGCCATAAACCGTTTCTGAGATATCCGTTATTAAATATTCCAATTGTTCATTTCTTGGTCAAAATCCTTTCAACTTTCAGTTATTTCTGGCGATGTCATGGAAACAGCATGGAATTTTAAGGTCAGCATATAGCGTCCCGTTCTTAAAACATTTGACTATCGCTATTCCCTTTGTATCTATAACGAAATGTGTAATGTAGCTATTTTTGTAAAGGTTTATTTGGATTAAAATGACGTAGATCGAAAAATAAGCTTGACTAAGAATAATGTGTATACCCCTAATAAAAGATAGAGGGTAGAGAAAGTCATGTGAATGTATAACATCAGATTTTTATTTATTATATTGTAGACTTTGTGTGCTTTGTAGCTATTTTACCTAAAAAAATGTAATGTAACATAAACTGTAAATGCGTTGTGAGAATAAATGTGAAGTTTGAGTGTATGTTCCGGTGTGGCAACCAAGGTGTCGAGGTAGTATATTCATATTTTATTTATTTATTTATGTATTTATCTGTTTCTCGCGATTATATTGAAACAGTGTGGAATTTAGGCCTGTGTATAACGCCCAGTTATTTAACATTTGACTATCGCTGTCCTCTTTGTATCTATAACGAAATGTGTAATGTAGCTACACTATGTGATCAAAAGTATCCGGACACCCCCACAAACATACGTTTTTCATCTTAGGTGCATTGTGCTGCCACCTACTGCCTGGTACTCATTATCCGCGACCTCAGTACTCATTAGACATCGTGAAACAGCAGAATGGGATGCTCCGTGGAACTCACGGACTTCGAACGTGGTCAGGTGATTGGGTGTCACTTGTGTCAGAAGTCTGTACGCGAGATTTGCACACTCCTAAACATCCCTAGATCTACTGTTTCTGATGTGATAGTGAAGTGGAAACGTGAAGGGGCATGTACAGCACAAAAGCATACAGGCCGACCTCGTCTGTTGACTCACAGATACCGCCGACATTTGAAGAGGGTCGTAAAGAGTAATAGGCAGACATCTATCCAGACCATCACACAGGAATTCCAAACTGCATCAGGATCCACTCCAAGTACTGTGACAGTTAGGCGTGAGGTGAGAAACCTTGGATTCCATGGTCAAGCGGCTGCTCATAAGCCACACATCACGCAGGAAAATGCCAAACGACGCCTTGCTTGGCGTAAGGAGCGTCAACATTACACGATTGAACAGTGGCAAAACGTTGTGTGGAGTGACGAATCAGGGTACACAATGTGGAGATCCGATGGCAGGGTGTGGGTATGGTATGGCGAATGCCCGGTGAACGTCATCTGCCATCGTGTGTAGTGCCAACAGTGAAAATCGGAGGAGGTGGTTTTATGGTGTTGTCGTGTTTTTCCTGGAGAGGGCTTGCACCCCTTGTTGTTTTGCGTGGCACGATCACAGCGCAGACTTACATTGATATTATAAGCATTTTCTTGCTTCCCACAGTTGAAGAGCAATTCGGGGATGGCAATTGCATATTTCAACACGATCGAGCACCTGTTCATACTGCACGGGTTGTGGCGTAGTGGTTAAACGACAGTAACATCCCTTAATGGACTGGCCTGCACAGAATCCTGACTTGAATCCTATAGAACACCTTTGGGATGTTTTGGAACGCCGACTTCGTGCCAGGCCTTGCCGACTTACATCGATACCTCTCCTCAGTTCCACACTCCGTGAAGAATGGGCTGCCATTCCCCAAGAAACCTTCCAGCACCTGATTGAAAGTATGCCTGCGAGAGTGAACGCTGTCATCAAGGCTAAGGTTGGGCCAACACCATATTGACTTCCAGCATTACCGATGGAGGGCGCCACGAACTTGTACGTCATTTTCAGCCAGCTGTCCGGATACTTTTGATCACGTAGTGTATTTCTGCAAAAGTTTAGTAAGAATAGTTTATATACCAACTGATAAAATAGAGGGTAGAGAAAGTCATGTGAGAATATAACATAAGATGTTTTGTAATTATAATGTCATTATTTAAACCTTTTAACTATTTATAGATCATTTTAGAACAGTTTTAGGTGTGTGCTACATTGTAACGTGAGACTGACACTTGAGATACAACGAAATGCACATCAATTGCATATTTCTGACGTTCAATCGCGTCGTTGAGTCTCAAGCGCAAACTTTACGTTGCAGTTAATTGCGAGGTGATTGACGTATTACAGTGACAACAGCTGTTATTAATGCTATTTTCACTGTTATAAATTGCGCTGGAAATAATATATGGTTTCTAGTCGTCAAAAAAGGAAACGAAACAAAGATTTATCTCTCTCGTTTTCTCTACCACATACCTAGTAGATACAGCAATTAGCACAATCCACCCAAAATTTTGATAGCGAGATTTTACCAGTACACATTTCGAAGCCACTGAATCCAAAAAAGCATTTTTAGAAAATACATCGACATGCGTGTATGTGTGTGTATGTGTGTGTGTGTGTGTGTGTGAACAGCATAACTAAAATTCGAAAATACCAAACTTGGAATGTAAATTCAGTATCTTTCAAAGATTTTCAGTAAGATTTTCAAGAAAATCCCCCTAACCCAATCAAATTTTACATGGAGAACGTCTTGATATTCGATTTTCTAAAAAATGGCTTGAACGCTTTTGATTAAAATACCATATATTTACATGCAAAATTAAGTTTAGATACAATTTCAAACAACCTTTTTGTGGCATTGGCCATTTCTGAGATATCCCTTTTAATTGATTTGAATTTAAATAAATTTATCAATTTTTAAAGTGCTGTCGCTGTTATGTTGTTTTTCGCGGTTCAATTGAAAAGATTATGGAATTTCAAGATCAGTATATAGCCACCCACTTCTAAAACATTTGACTGTCGATTCCGTTTCCTCCTTCCCCCTTGTAACTACAACAAAATCTGTAAAGAAATTATTACTGCAAGGTTTTAATTCGTTTAACATGAAGTAGATAGAAAATTTTTTTGATGTGTTACATTCACATAACTTTCTCTATCCTGTATCGCTTATTAGTGAGTATGCAAATTATTTTTACGAAATTTCATTTTCCTTTCTACTTCATTTTAATCCAGATAAACCTCTGTAGAAATAACTATAATACACATTTCGTTGTAGATACAAGGGGAACAGCGATAGTCAAATGTTTTAGAATTGGACGCTATATGCTGGTCTTAAAATTCCATGCACTTTCCATGCAATCGTGAGAAACAACTGAAAATCGACAGGAGTCCTAAAGAATGCCTAGGTATTGAACAAAAAAGTTACATATTTGAAATAAATGTGTGTTTTAAAGAGATCTACATTTTTGGTGTAAACATTTATCTAGTTATACAAGATTATACAAAACTCTTTCCGAATGAAGTGGTCCTCACAGGCTACTCCCAGAAACTTCAAAATATGTCTTATAAGGCATGTAAATATCTTTATAATATGGTATTTTAATCAAAATTGTTATAGCTATTTTTAGAAAATCAAACATTTCGAAATATGTTCTACGTAAAGGGTAGTTTGGGGTGGGGGATTATCTGGAAAATCTTTGTGTCGCATCTTTGGAAGGTACTGAACTTAAATACTAAGTTTGGTATTTATCCAACATTTCGTTTTTGAGTTAACCTGTTCACAGACGAGCACGTGGGCACATACACATACATACATAGACCTTTACTAAACATTCCCCTTTTCAGGTTTCAGGGGCCTCAAAACACGTATTTCCAGTGAAATCTCGGATAGAATTGTTGGGTGGAATGCAATATCTTCTGCCCCTACTACGTACGTAGTAGAGAGTAATAAACGATAGTGGTTGGAGAAAAACATAATCTTTCCTATCCCGTTCATATTCCGAGTAAGACGTTCTTGTAGATGCACGGGGAATTGATAGACTTTAAGCGATAGTCAAATATTTTAAGAGCTGGTTGCTATGTGGAGTATTCCATTCTCTTTGCATTACCAGGACAAAAAAATAAAAAGAATAACGAATTCCCATTAGAGAAAAAGTATAAGTATTGGACAATTTAAGGGAATAACAAGCAATATCACGAAAATGGTTCACTTAACAAAAAAGTGTATATGACATAAATTGTGTATTTTAATCGCGATCTACATTTTTTGTGTAGTATAAGTTTGTTTATCTCTTATGTTTTACTAGTTATCAAAAGTCGTTCACAATAAGGAATACTTTTGGAGACATTCCCAGAAAATTCCAGATATACATTTTATTTGTCATGAAAGTATCTTAAATCTATGACATTTTAATCAAAATCGTTGGAGCCATTTTTGAAAAAATTAAAATTTTCGAAAAGTGTTCCATGTAAAGGGAAATCTGGGGATTTTCTTGAAAACCTTCGTGTCGCATCTCTGGAAGATACTGAACCTAAATACCAAGTTTGGTGTTTATCCGACTGTTCGTTTCTAAGTTATGCTGTTCACAGACACACGACAGACACACACGGACATGTTTCCAAAAATGCTTTATATGCATTCAGTGCACCTCAAAACATGTATTTCCGATGAAATCTCGGTATCGAATTTTTGGGTGGAATGCAATACTTCTACTTACTATACGTAGTAGAGAAAGTAAAAATAAGTGGTAATAGCGAATGCTATGCCATCTATCCACAGACAATGTTTGCAGATAGACTGGACGGCAACCTATTCTATCTGCACGGCATGAAGCATGGGTTACAGGAATGAGACCTAGAAGGCTAACTGTCCGTCACATATCGTTCTAAGAGATATCCACCAACAGATCCGTGGCGATATGACCAAGGAGTTAAAGCGACGTAAAATAAAATAGAAAAAAGAAAAAATTTTAACATCCTTAAATTAATAACAAATTCTTGAATGTTTTTTGGATCAGTGGAATTCAAGGGTAACAGTTGAGTTGTTTTCTAAATAGTTGAGTGATTTGTCAGCCTCCTGTAGAGCAAAGAATATATTTTACAACTGAAACCGTTTTATATATTGTGATTAATTGAAATATAATTCTAGGGAATAGTCCGTAATATCACTATGAGAAGCATAGTTACAATATATTACACGACAGAATTTTTCACAAGTGCTAAATTGTTAGTCACAAAAACAACAACTCTAATTGGCAGAAGAGCGATTCTGTGTTTATGTTTTAATGAGCTCAGTGATTTATGGAGTAACTACTGCGAGTCGCTGGCACGGAAGTGCCCGTGCTTGCACGCTGTCGCCACTTTACTCTGCTAGAGAATGTGCTTTTTCTCTTCTTTTCTCTCCTTTTTTGTTATACTAACTTCCTTCCTTCCTTTTCCCATTTGTTTTCTGTTTCACCCACCTATTTTTTTTAGACTCACTCTCTCTCTTTCTTCCCTCCTGAAAATCTTTGCATTTAGTTTCCAAGGGCTAATTTCTACTACCTCATCATCTCTCCCTTTGCTTTCTCTGTACAAACAATACATGTTTTGCACCTGAATTTGAAAGGTTTCAAAACCATCGTTTGAATATGAATCATCAAACAGCTGTTCTAATTACGAAATATGGTGAAGGATAGGTCTCTTACCATTCGAGTCGACTATACATTCACCTGACTTTCTCTACTTTAACTGTTACAGAAGTTCATTCTTCTATTTCTTGTTAATCGTTATAAACGTTCCTTACACATTTACACATACCGTTGTAGGTATTTCATGGCTTTCCCTGTTCGGTAGGCGAATGCTGTGGTGGTTTCTCATCAGTCAGGTTTTCTTTTCCCTCATTTCCTTTTCATTGGAAGGAGTATCCCCCAGAATACTAGTGGGCTGCTGATTCGACTGGTCATTCATCGACCTGTCTATGTAGCTCCAGTATTGGGAGACTGGTCTGCCTACCCCTCCTGTGGTTCCTTCTCTTCATCGCTTCCCCCGATCGCAGAACGCGAGGTGTTCCCCTCCACTATACCGAACGAGGTAGAGCGTGGTAATGTGTGCGACTCGCATTCGGGAGGTCTCGGTTCTATCCCCGGCGACCGTCCAATTTGAACCATGGGTTTTTAGTCTTTTTTCCGGGCGACAGGCGAATGCTGGAGTAGTTCATTTTCTACCACGACTCTCCTGCCCTCATTTCCTGTACTCACCACCTTCTTGTCATCTGTTTCAGGGTTGTAGGACAGGCGACGTGTTTGGCAGGTTGCGGCTGGGCGGTATGTGAGCGTTCTGTAGAGTTTTCCTCCCTGGGGTCGTTGCAAGACTGCCCAATTAGGTCTCTCCTCCAAGGGGCACCGCCCCGAGTAAACGACGTGGGTTCGGTGACTTATGGGAGTGTCCAGGAGCCGTCGGATGCATTCGATCTGGAAACGTTAGGGATCCCGTATATGCTTGCACCCGTAGTCATCCCAATCTGTTCGTATTTGGGTCTCTACCCTCATCTATCCCTCCCAGGGGTCAAGGTAGAAGCAAAAAGGGTCATTGCAACCTACTTTCTGTGCTCTAGGGGTGGGCACCCACCGTTCGTTCGTACCTTTATCTTTACCCCTTCCGTTGTATACCCCTAACGTTTACGTTCAGATGAAACAAAGTTTATGTATATATGTGTTCAGAGAAAAGTCTACCCATTTTTTCACTACGCTAATGCTAGTATATGAAGATTTGTCTTTCTTCCGATAGACACTTGACAAATCATTCCTCCAGGTGGGGGATTAACCTCTGAATGTGTCCATTTGAACTCCCCGTGAAAATATGAATAGCGGTAATCTAGAACTTACAAATGAAGACCTGCTTAATGTCGGGAAGCTGAGAAGACGAGGAGTTCTGAAATCGCAGAGCTTTGTTGAACCGCCGAGGTGCTCGGCTCACCGGCGCCGCAATGTCGAATAAATATTTAGCTAACTCATCACTAAATGGAAAGAGGTGGAGAAACTGTTTCTTGGAGACAGACGCCGGCGTCACTGACAGTCAGACATCAGCAAGGAAAACAACTGACGGGATCGAATGTCTAATTGTTTTTATATCGCTCTGTGCTGCAGAAAGGACAGTAGGCGATTATCGCAATTTGGAAGCTCGTGCTCGGTTATCTGCCAATTCTTCTCTCTCTGAGAGTGCAAGCGTCTGAAAACTTTAAATTTCCTTCTCTTCTATAAAACCAGGTAGGTTTTTAAACCCGAATGACGATATAATTAATTTCATATACCTCCTCCTCCGTTCTTTATTACACTACAAGAAGTTAAACAAAGAGCTAATTGAAATTCTCAGGACACTATAAAGAACACAATAAAAATACTGAGAAATCACTGTGCAAAAGCATTATGAACAATTACTAAAACCACAGCTTGTAATGATTTCTCGTGAATGCACGTTGTTACATTCGGGCTACCTGTTTGTAGAGAAAATCTCAAGTTGGAAAGAAATAATATATATAGGGTAATTCCGGGAGAGATGGACCACTGGTAGAGATGGACCAGTTAATTATTTCTCGAACCGTCCAGTAGAGCGAGTTAGCGGTAGTGTCGCCTGCTAGTGGCAGATGAGAATGTGTGACAGTGTTGTTTTCGTCTTGATTTGTTGAAGCATTTCATTTATATACCGCATAATTAAAATCAGGTATGTCAATTTTTTTTTCACTATTTATATAGTTAGGTATTATACACACTATTTGATATCACACTTTTACCAAAGCTTCTTAGGAAGCGTAAAACAAGTAAATGTAGCCCCATGGGATGTTCTGGTGACGCTGCCCCCAAGCGATGCAAAATGGCAGGCTGGTCCATCTCTCCCTGACATTCGGGAGAGTTGGACCAGGTCCTCACGGGAGAGATGGACCATATTTTTTATAACTTTAATGTTTATACAATCCTTTTTGGTAAAACTTTAGTGGTTATAGTGTAATATATAAATGAACATTTGTTTACTTATTGACTAATGACATAGATATATACATATACATGTATATATAGTGTGAGTATCGATAAATCGTTTATAAAAGGAGAAATAGAGATAGATGCCTTATTGATTATTATTATTATTATTATTATTATTATTATTATTATTATTATTTTAGAGGAATGCCAACTACCTACAAAAGGAAACAGGGCTTTACAAGAGGATGTTGGAGTGTACACCACTTACAGAAAGCTGTGAATGCACTAAAAAGCAAGTTATGGGAATCAACGAAGTTGCTAGATATTTCAAATGATTTACCTTTGACTAATGGTTCAAGTTCCACACGTCCTCAAACTGATGATTCCTTGGCAGTTCCTTGGATCTTCTACGTGGAAAATAATTCTCCTAATGAAACTCAGGTAGACAAGGAGAACCAAATACCAACACCAAGTAAACTCCTTAATGCCATTTCCCCAATAGCAACTTTGAAGAAGAAAACTACACTAAGTGGTAAGGCAGCAAGTGTTTCCAAGATACCGAATTCAAAGGGAATGTTAACCTTTGGAAAGCTAAGAAGAGTAGACTAATGGGAAATCTAACGTGTCTAAAACTAAGAGACCAAGAACCAGAAGAAGAGGGAGCGACAATTCTGATTCCGAAGAGTCCCTAAACGTTGATGATGATGATGTATGCAATGACAGTGACGATGATCTTGAAGAGTGGAATGAAAATGAACGTGCTGGGTGCGGAGAGGACTACAACGCAACCAAAAGCAATGAAGACTGGATCCAATGCCGAATGTGTTCCCGTTGGCTTCATGAGAACTGCACCAAATACGGCATGAAGTGCGACTTATGTGGGAGGAGAGAGTAAATCTAAAAAACATACTCCAAAATGAACTCAGCAAAACAACAAATGTTTGTTCTACATGATAAATGATTTACAATATACCAATAAGTACTAATTACGAATGTATCATTTAATTCTCCTCCTATTTTATGCAGGTCCATCTCTCCCATATAGCATGGTCCATCTAACCCGAGTACTACGGGTTAGATGGACCATATGTGTAATTCTTTTGTTCATAATCTACAAGTCTGTTAATACGTCTTTTGCATGTATACAGCTATATATGGTTTATTGATGCCACCAAAAACATAAGGTACTACCATTTTAACCACTTTTACTAAAAATAAAAGAAATAAGGGAAATTCAGAAAAGGGGGTCCATCTCTCCCGGAATTACCCTATATATATACACTCTATTTTATATTACGTCGCTTTAACTCCTTGGCCATATCGCGACGGATCTGTTTATGGATAACTCTTAGAACGATATGTGATGGACAGTTAGCCTTCTAGGTCTCATCCCTGTAACCACCCGCTCTGCTTCGTGCCGTGCAGACGGCATTAGGGTGCCGCCCAGTCCAACCGCCGCTCCCATATAAAGGCGGACAGTTAGCCTTCTAGGTCTCATCCCTGTAACCAGCTGCTTCATGCCGTGCAGATGGTATTAGGGTGTCTAACCGCCGCCCTCACACAGAAAGGCGGACGGACAGTTCGTCACGTGACAGCCGTGCAGATGGCGTCCAGTCTGTAGATGGATGGCATAACATTCATTATTACCACTTATTTTTCATTTACTATTGTTTTAGACTTATGGTGGAACTTTGGGTCGTGGTATTAAATATCCAATCCGGTATTTACCTTGATGACTGAGGAACACCACGAAAAAACCTCAGACAGATTAATCGGTCCACGGGATTTGAACCCGGGACCTCCCGAATACGGGCCACAGGCTTTACCGCCTGAGCCATCCCGATCGGTGAAATAATATTCACAGTAACCAACATATTTTAAACTTCTAAGAAAACACAAGAAAGACAAAAGAAAAGAAAGGCCAACATTAATATTCAAAGGAGAAGAAAAAGATAAAGAGAAACTACAAATTAAATAAGCGAATATCCGAAAATCAGAGTATGATCGCAAAATGTATGGATATTAACTTCGACTTATTTATTACCCTTATATTAGCAATGTTTGAAAACTATAGAGACTTTTGTAGTCAATGCGAATTTGTAGAATCCTTTTGTGTTATTTTACATCAATATACAATAAATAATCATAAGAAGATAAAGAAGAGGAAGGAGAAATGGCATTTAATCTGGCTTCATGCTGTTTCTGTTATTACAGTCTAATATTTGACATTTTGCCAAATTTTCAACCAAGCGATTGTAGCGCCTTTACATTTGCGCAACCATGTGACAAACCTGCTGTAATTATTTATTTGGCTGTGTTATTATTCCACGATCAATGTCAAGAGGAAATCAATGAATATGTGAACTCGCTGTTCCTTTGTTATTTTATGAAGCCATGAAATCCTAAATTATTATTATTATTATTATTATTATTATTATTATTATTATTATTATTGTGCGAGTTTTTGTAGGCATCACATCAAATGAAATAATTAATCTACGAAATGTGATGGGATTTCGAATTCTAAGCTACACAGTAATTTTCGCCTTGTGTCAAAGGTTATCAGTGCCAAGTTTAGTCGAAATCGGTGCAACGGTGTAGGCCTATAAGGAGCGTACACACACACACACACACACACACACACACACACACATATGTGTGTGTCTGCCAACAGCATAACTCAAAAACGAAAAGTCGATAAATACCAAACTTGGTATTTAGGTTCAGTACTTTCTGAAGATGCGACACAAAGATTTTCAAGAAAAAACTCCCACCCCAAAAGACCCTTTACGTGGAACATTTTTTGAAATATTGATTTTCTAAAGAATGTCTCTAACGATTTTGATTAAAATACCATATATTAATGATATTTACATGACAAATAAAACACATAATTTATTTCAAATAAGTTGTTTGTAGCATAAGCCATTTCTGAGATATCCGTTATTAAAGGTTAAAATTGTTCATTGCTTGGTCATTCTAAGTTATTTCTCCCGATTGCATGGAAACTGTATGGAATTTTAAGGCCAGCATATAGCATGCAGTTCTTAAACATTTGACTATCGCTGTTCTCTTTGTATCTATAACGAAATGTGTAATGTAGCTGTTTCCGCAAAGGTTTGTTTGGACAAAAATGTAGTAGATAGAAAATTAAGCTTTCGTATGTATACTTTGTATACACAGTATTAAACGATAGAGGTAGAAAAAGCCATGTGAATATGTCTCATAAGATTTTTTAAAAGTAATTGCTGGTTAATTTTAATCAAAATGTGATATAATTAAGAAAGCTACTAAGCTTACTTAATACACAAATTTATTGGATAAAAGTAGACCAGTGAACTTAGAAGGCATTCAGCTACATCTTGTAAAAATTTCAGTCTGATATCTTGAATAGTTTGAGATAGTGGGTCAAGAATTAAGTTACGTTTAATTCTGGCTTTTGAAAAATACAGTGAAAATCACTTATTACTAATGATAAGCTATTTAATATGGTTGTTTAGATATACAACAGTACAAAGAGGTTGTTTTCATCATTGAGGTATTCATCTGCATTATTCATGTATTGAACAAGTTAAACCAATACTAGTGGATATCTCAGAAATGCCCGATATCACGAAAACGTTATTTGAAATAAATTGTGTGTTTTAAAGAGATCTTTGTTTTTGTCTCATATGGTTTACTCGTTATGCAGCGAATTACACAAAATTACTTTGAAAGAAGTGAACTTCACAGGTTATTCTAAGAAAGTTCAACGTATATGTTTTACCTGACATGCAATTATCCTAAATATGGCATTTTAATGCAAATGGGTAGAGCCATTTTTCAGGAAACAAAAAATAATGTAAACTGTACTTTAAGATGGTTGATTTTCTTGAAAACGTACGTGTCACATTCTTGGAAGACACTGAACTTCAATATAGGTTTGGTGTTTAACCGACTTTTCGTTTTTAAGCTATGTTGTTCACATGCACACACTTCGACACGCATGACCGAAAGACCGTGCTACCTGACAGACATTTTTACCAGGTTTTCCTCAGTCCTATAACTGTCATATGTTGGGGAGGTGACCTAAACTTAGGCCTAGAACTTTCCTTCCCAAAAATTCCGTTCCCAAATACCATTTCATTTCATCAGTTGGGCCCGGATTTTTAGGTTTTAACCTATATTTTTCCTCGCTATTTAATTAACACATTTCAAGATATATATTCGTTTCACACTTCCTGAAGCAGAATATGCGAATTTCATTACACCTAAAAAAAACCTAAATAGGGGTTGATACCTAAAATGACCTAAACAGCTGTTTTTCCTTTTTCGAAATGAAGAATGTTATTTTCGAATTCAAACTCAGTGTAGATAGTTCAAGTTACTACACTTAAACGCAGCACATGGACGTGGTGACACCTAGATGCAGCTGATAGAAGGTGAGGAGGAGTGTACTTGGCTGTCTGCTGCCATTTACTACGCCGAGTACTTAAAAGACGCCAAAAATGTCGTCAATGAAAGTTATTTTATTTCTTTTGAACTGTGTTTCAGTACCGCTTATTATGCAATTACACACACACAACACCCATGCCTCGAACCCGCAACCCTCAGCTTGGCGGAGCGCCGAAACTACACACTCCAGCGACCACAGCTACGAGGGCCGGCAAATATCAGTATACTATCGAGTGTCTTTTTCTTTCTTCCTAAGCTCCCTTGTTTACCCAGTTTATGATTACTGTGTTTTACTGTTTATTTTACCGCTTATTACCACAATTACACATACAACACACATACACAAACACCCATGCCCATGGCGGGACTCGAACCCGTGACAATTTGCTTGGGGGAGCGCCGAAGCTACATGCTCTAGGGACCACGGCTACGAGGGCCGGCATGACTTGGATGAAACAGAAGCTTCCTGCACTGCCAAGGCTAAGAAATCACTCGCGTGCCCCACTCTTGCCGCTTCCCTTGCATACATTAAGACAGATTTTTATTTTACACCAGAAGGTACTCTCCGGTTGGAAAGTACAACTTTACCATTGAAAGATGCTCTAGATATCATTGGCAATGTTTCCAGTAAAGAAATACCTGGAACAGTGGGAGTTGCATGTTGTTCGAAGCTGCAGAAGATTCTTCAACAAATTCCTGGCTTTGAAGTTATGAAAACCATTAATTTTTTTGTTGCAAGGAGAAAAGTATACAGGAGAAGTACCCCCTAGAACCTGTTGCACTGGCATCTATATTCTACGCTCCAATGACGGCATGTTCCGTTGAAAGAAGCTTTTCTTCATACAAGAACGTGTTACTGATAACAGGAAATCGTTTACGCCAGAAAATTTGAGAATGCATGCATCTACTGCAATGCCAAAAAATAAATCTTACAACTAAGTACCAGACAATCAAACTTATTTATACCTGTATTGATCCACGAAGTAAAACATTAAAAGAAAACTAAAACAACCTAAGAAGCCTATACGAAACCTAAAATGAAGGTTTACTCCACCTAAAAATCCGGGCCCTAGTCATCAGTGTCCACCAACTGTGGTGCTGTAAGCAGTAAAAACGGCCGTTAAACACTACAAAGACAGAAAAAAGCACTAAGACTCTTTTTTAAAAAATGCTCATCTTTTTGGATTCAGGTAAACTCAAAACATGCATTTCCAGTGAAATCTCGATATCAAATTTTTTGATAGAATGCAATATCATCACTACTTGCCAGGTACGTGGTAGTGAGAGTAAAAACTACACTTGAAAATTAAAAACCAATAACAAAGAATACCTCGGGAATGGTTAACGCCACACAAAATTCATTTGACATGAACTGTGTGCTTTACGAGATTGTTTTTTTGTTTAGTAAGATTTTATTTATCTCTTAACCTTACCAATTATACAAGAATACTTCCTAATGAAGACGAATTCACAGGCTACTTCCAGAAAATTTAATATATAGGTACATTTTATTTATCATAAAAATATCTTAAACGTGTGGTATTTTAATCCATGGAAGGGTTCTGGGGATTTACTTGATCATCTTGTAACGCATCCTCGGAAGATGCTGAACATAAATACCAAGGTGTTTAGTCGGAGTTTCATTTCTAAAGGCGAGTTTCCACTGTCCCAGTAATCAACAAAAGTGTTGATTGAATACGTTGAGCTCAACATGTCGGCGATAAACCAGTTTCTGCACTGATCAACAAGTCTTGCATAACATTTTGATTCAACATTTCTTGGTTAAACAAAACTGCTTTCTACCGGCAGTGGAAAACTGTTAAGTGCGATATGTATTCGGCTAAGTTCGTACAGACCCGACTAACTTAGGCCAGACATGATAGAGACAACTGGCCCAAGCATATTATCATTGCTTACTATATTCACTTTTTGCGAGGAAAAAGGAGTCGGCGAAAGAAAAAACATCTGGTGTTGCACTCGCATGACTTTCTCTACTCTTTTGCAAAGTATTTTTACAAACGCTTATTCTTCATATGCTTTATGTTAATCTTATTGCTAATTTTCCTGTAGGTGCAAGGGGAATGTGGTAGGCTTTAAGCGATAGTCAAATCTTTTAAGAGCTGGTTGCTATGTGAAAAAATTAAATTGAGTTTTATTTATGGACGCTGTGGTCCTTAACCTCCCATTCTCTATTGGGCGTGAAAGACCGGAAATTTTTGCTCAGAGGCCTCTATCAGGCTTGAGGTTCTTTTACGTGCCGTAAATCTACGACACGGGACCACCGGCTTTACTTCCCTTCCGAAGGATATGACCAAAAAAGTCCATCGCCCTCCGCCGGGTTTGAACCCGCGACCTTGGGAACTAGAGGCTAGCATGGTAGCCACTATACCACGGAGGACGCTTGCTATGTGTAGCATTCCATTCTCTTTGGATGTTCACTGCATAAAAAAACGAATAACGAATTCCTGTTTCAGAAAAAGAGTAAGTATGGAAAATTAAAACAAATAACAAAGAACATCCTGGAAATGGTTCACTCCATAAAAAATGTATGTGACATAAATTGTTGGTTTTAGCGAGATCTACATTTTTGTGTAGTAAACTTTTGTCTCTCTCTTACGGTTTACCATTTATGCGAAAGTCATTCAGAATGAAGAGGACTTTTTGGAACATTCCCAGAAAATTCAAGATATGCATTTCATTTGCCAAAAAGTATCTTAAACATATTTTAATCAAAATCGTTAGAGCCGTTTTTGAGAATATAAAAATTTTCAGAAAATATTCCATGCAAAGGGTAGTCTGGGGTGGAGGATTTTCTTGAAACTCTACTTGTCGCATCCTTAGAGTAAACTCAAATACCAAGTTTGGTATTTATCCGAGTTTCCAATTTTGAATTATGCTGTTCACAGACAGACACACACAAGGATATGTTTCAAAAAATGCTTTACTTGGATCTAGAGAATCTCAAAACATGTATTTCCGGTGAAATCTCGATATCGAATTTTTGTGTGGAATGCAATACTTCCCCTACTTACTCTACTCAGTACACAAATTAAAAATGCAATTAATTAAAGAAATTCTTGCAAGGCCCACCATCTGGGATATATCCCTAAAAGGCTATGAAAATAAAATGAAGAAAACGGAGTATTTACGTGAACTTGCCCGTATTTTTGAGGACGCAGAAAAAAGAAAGAGGTTAAGCCTAATCTCAGTTCAACTGATATGGATGCCCTGAAATTCGTCCCCTGCTTTGCAATAGCTGGTGAAATTATATTCAATAACAAATTGAAGTCTTTCGACATTCTTAGAAATTTCAACTTTTTCTTCAGACAGGATGATGCTATTTACATTATTTCTATTGCTTAGAATTGGGCGCAACCATAACTCCCTTGTTGTATTCTCGCCTTTTCCAACAAGCACCCATTGTGACCACAAAGGCTAAAGTCTCCGTATCAGAATGCACGTGATTATTGGTATTAACAAACACAACGTGTTTACTCTTTGTCTCACCTTGTTAATGCAGTGGAGATGGAATGTTGGTGGGAATTCCAACTACACGTATGACAAAGTGTTTATGTTTAGCGTTGAGTATTGTGTGTTGATTGATGAGGCAATTTAATTTTTTTGTTTTGTTTTATTTTTACTTTCTCTACTACATATAGTAAGTAGGGGAAGTATTGTATTCCACCGAAAAATTCGATACCGAGATTTCACCGGAAATATATGTTTTCAGGCACCCTGAATCCAAAAAAAAGTATTTTTAGAAAAAGGTCCGTGCGGATGAGTGTCTGCGAACAGCATAACTCAAAAACGAAAAGTCGGATAAATATTAAACTTAGTATTTCGGTTCAGTATCTTTCAAAGATGCGAAACCAAGTTCTCAAAGGAAATACCCCACCCCAGACTACCCTTTACATGGAATATTATTCGAAAATTTTGATTTTCTAAAAAATGAGTCAAACGATTTTGATTAAAGTATCATATGTTTAAGATACTTTCATGACAAGTTAAATGTATATATTTAATTTTCTGGGAATGTCCCCAAAAGTCCTCTTCATTCTAAATGAATTTTGCATAACTGGTAAACCGTAAGAGATAGACAACATTTTACTACACAAAAATGTAGATCTCGTTAAAACACACAATTTATGTCCCATACATTTTTTGTCGAGTGAACCATTTCCGAGATATTCCTTGTTATTAGTTTGAATGTTCCATTACTTATACATTTTCTCAAACGGGAATTCGCTATTCGTTGTTCAGGAATATGAACATACAAAGAGAATGGAATGCTCCACCTAGCAACCAGCTCTTAAAAGATTTGACTATCGCTTAAAGCCTACCACATTCCCCTTGCATCTACAAGAAAATTAGCAATAAGAATGGTTTCTGCAAATTTTTGCATCGATTAACGTGAAGTATATAATTTGTACAAGAGTAGAGAAAGACATGTGAGAGTAAGACATCAGATTTTTTTTATTACAGCAATATTACAGTTAATCCTGACATGGTACTGTTGTATAAATTTCTTCAAAAGTACTATTAATAATTATGTCATTATTTTACGTCCACTTAAAAGTTAAAGTTTACAACTTATCAAACAATTGCGTAGTGAGTCAATTTAGCCCATCTAAGGGACAGGTTGGCACAGGTTGTGGGATAAGTTGGCTACATGTTATTGAAATGGAAAATGTGCATTTTAAATATTTATTAAAAACAAATATCCAGATCAAATTTTTAAGAAAACTTCAGATATGTAATTACAAATTCATCATAGTAAAAACACCTAACACAGTAACGTTTTTAAACATATCAACAGGTCCTTAAAGTAAGATTCAATGTCCAGAGTTAAACACAATAAAATGAAACACAATGCACAAATTAATCGATAATGTTTGAAAACAATTTAAACACACTGCCTGTCGCTATCTTTGTGCAAACTTGCCCCTGGTCTACTTGTTTCAATGCAAGTTCGATATAGCGGTCAAGAATAAGGAATTAAAATCCTAAAATACCAAGGAATAAAGCCACTTCAAAGCACTTTGAAACAAAGTATTTAGAAGCCATTTAATATTGGATATGTAGCCTAGGAAAAATATACGCCAAAAAGTGAATATTTACCAACCTCGCGGAAAATACAACTTCATGGCTTCCTTCCACTACAACTTGTCACAAAGGTTTGTTGCTTCCGTGGGACGTGTACTTGGAGACAAGGAATAATATGTCTGCATTCTGCTGCAATCTGTTGACTAAGGGCTGAAGTAAGAGATATGTGCCAACCTGCCCCCCTCAGCCCTACTTTTCATACAAACATATAGTGAGATGTATAGCGCCCTTGTGAAATTTGGAAAAGCCACACTATATACCATACATTGTTAAAATTTATTCCAGTTATTGCACACAACCGTAACATTTCCCCCATGTTTCAAAATACTAGCTTGTATGTTTATTCAAATATTATTACTTTCTCTACTACGTATAGAAGTAGGGGAAGTATTGTATTTCACCCAAAAATTCTATAGCAAGATTTCACAGAAAATACAAGTTTTGAGGCCCCCTGAATAAAAAAAAAGCATTTTTGGAAGCATGTCGTGTGTCCGTCTGTGAACAGCAACTCAGAAACGAACAGTCGGATAAACACCAAACTTGGTATTTAAGTTCAGTATCTTCCAGAGATGCGACACGAAGGTTTTCAAGAAAATCCCCCCACCCCAGATTACCCTTTACATGTAACATTTTTCGAAAATTTTAATTTTCTCAAAAATGGCTCTAACGATTTTGATTAAAATATCATATATTTAAGATATTTTCATGACAAATAAAATTTATATTTCGAATTTTCTGGGAATGTCTCCAAAAGTATTCTTCATTGTGAACGACTTTAGCATAACTGGTAAACATAAGAGATAGACAAAATTTTACTACACAATAAATGTAGATCGCGTTAGAATACACAATTTATGTCATAGACATTTTTTGTTGTTGAGTGAACCATTTTCGAGGTATTGCTTGTTATTACCTTAAATTTTCCAATACTTGTACTTGTTCTCAAATGGGAATTCCTTATTCATTTTTTTATGTACTGGACATGCAAAGAGAATGGAATGCGCCACATAGCAACCAGCTCTTAAAACATTTGACTATCGCTTAAAACCTACCATTTTCCCCTTGTACCTACAAGAGAATTAGCAATACGATTAACATCTCGATTAACATGAAGCATATGGAGAATAAGCGTTTGTAAAAATAGTTTGTACAAGAGTAGAGAAAGTCATGTGAGTGTAACACATCAAATTGTTTTTATTGTTTAAATTCATCGTTCTATTAAAAACATTCCACGATGCATTTTAAAAGCCATTCATATAAAAAATTCGGGTCTTACAGAAAATGAATTTATAAACATGTCTACCATATCAGGTTTTTACATTAACCTCTGCAAAATTGTTGATTTCTAAAAAAGTTAATAATTTATTTCTCAGATTTGGAGCATTATTTTATAAAAGTAATGGGTTACTGCACTTGGTTGTGAGCATTTTCATATGGAAAAATGCTGAAAAAAAAGGTTTGTGAGAAAACAAGATTTAAATTTTGGGAGTGCCTATTAATAAGCAAGTGCCCATCCGTTTATAGCGCCAAGTGGGAAAAAGATAGATTTTCTTAAATTTCAGAATTTAAATTATTATGAAAAGATTTAAATACTTTATCTACTATATATAGTAAGTGGGAAAAGTATTGCATTTCGCCCAAAAAATTTGAGGTGCCCTGAATCCAAACAAAAGCATTTTTGGAAACATGTCAGTGTGTGTGTGTCTGTCAGTCTGTGAACAGCATAACTCAAAAATGAAAAGTTGGATAAATACCAAACTTGGTAGTTGAGTTTAATATCTTCCAAGGATGTAACACAACGATTATAAAGAAAATCCCCCCACCCCTGACTACCCTTTACATGAAATATTTTTCGAAAATTTAGTTTTTCTTAAAAATGTCTCCAACGATTTGATTAAAATAGCATACGTTTAAGATATATTTATGGCAAATGGAATGTATATCTTGAATTTTCTGGGAATGTTCGTCAAAGTCCTCTTCATTCTGAATGGCTTTCGCATAAGTGGTAAACCGTAAGAGATAGATAAAATTTTGCTACACAAAGAATGCAAATCTCATTAAAATATACAATTTATGTTATGTGCATTTTTTTGTGGAGTGAACCATTTCCGAGATATTCCTCTTTATTTGCTTTAATTTTCGAATACTTATACTTTTTCTCAAATGGGAATTCGTTATTCGATTTTTTATGCCCTGGACAAGTAAAGAGAATGGAATGCTCCACATAGCAACCAGCTCTTAAAAGATTTGACTATCGCTTAAAGCCTACCAATTCCCCTTGCACCTACAAGAAAATTAGCAACAAGATTAACATCTCGGTATCTCGATTGATATGAAGTATATGGAGAATAAGCTTTGTAAAAATAGGTTGTACAAGAGTAGAGAAAGTTATGCGAGTGCAAAACATCAGATTTGTTTTTAATGTTTCACAATTTTTGGTCAAATTTCACAGATGCATTATCTTAAGAAGGAAATGGAGTCATGCTTCACTTTTTTCGATGATTTGCTATGTTCCTGTTTAAAGAAGGAATCACTATGGGACACTAAAAGAAGCAGTTTAAAAGGGGAATAGGTAACTTTGTGTGCTCTATTCATAACTAATTACAAAATATGAATTTATAGACCAGTTTTCCAAATTAGCATTAGGTGTGTGTTTCGTTAAGAGTGTGCTGCAAGTATACAAAACTTATAAATAAATGGATTTCTGCTAAGTGGTACTTTGTTAATGGATATAGGTATATTCTAAATGTGGACAACCTGTAGGAAATAACCACAATAATTTGTCAGGAAGCTTTACCTGCTGTAGACTGGAAGTGCAGTTGAGGTCAAAGGAAATGAGTCGCCCCATATCTCACGTTGGCTGACCACAACGGTAACCTACACCCGGCACTTCCTATTCGAACCTTATCGTACGCTCGCATTTCCTGAACACCGTTGGCTGTGATTTTATAACGTGTCGCCAACTTCCAGAAACACGTTTTAAGTTAACTGACATCTCTCTTGTGGGCATAGCGGGTCCTACAACACCTCAAGCTTTTGTGATTTTCTATCATTTGAAAAACATGGTTAAACACTCACAGAAATGCTATAGCTACAGTTTATGCTTTGATATATGTGCTTAAAGCATGTTATTTACTCAAAAATAATTTCTACATTCCAGACAATTGTTAGAAGTGCTATATTCTTCTTGGAATCTAACTGTACCTAGTATCGAATAATAGATAACTGAAATATTTTTATTTTCTCTACACTTTATTTGAGAAAATAACAATTTTCGAAAACTTTCCCATGAAAAGGGAAAAGGGTGCGTGGGAAATTTTGGGGGAAGGTTTGAGGTGGGGATTTTTTGTTTTAATCTTCGTGTCGCATCCTTGGAACATACTGAACGTAAATGACAAGTTTGGTTTTTAAGCAACTTTTCGGTTTTGAGTTATGCTGTTCACACACGGATCTTTTTCTAAAAATTATTTTTTTGGAGTGGTTACACTATTTCCGGTGAAATCTCGACATCGAATTTTTTGGAGAATACTCTACTTCCCCTACTTAGTGTACGTAGTAGAGAAAGTGAAAATGATAAAAGGTATTGAAAAAATATGATGTGTTACACTCACATGACTTTCTCTACTCTTGTACAAACTATTTTTACAAACGCTTATTCTCCATCTACTTCATGTTAATAGAGGTAAACATTTACAGACTCTATCTTATTGCTAATTTTCTTGAGGTGCAAGGGGAATATGATAGGCTTTAAGCGATAGTAAAATCTTTTAAGAGCTGCATGAAAAGTATTCTATTTTCTTTGCTTGTACAGAACATTAAAAAATTAAAGTTAACGAATTCCGTTTGTACGGTTTACCAGGTATGTAAAATTCCTCTTAGAATGAAGACTACTTTTAGGGACATTCCCAGAAAATTCATCATATACATTTCATTTACCATGAAAATATCTTAAACATATGATATTTTAATCAAAACCGTTAGATCTATTTTGGAGTGAGTTAACATTTACGAAAAATGTTCCATGTAAAATGTAGTCTGGGGTGGGGGGTATTTTATTAAAAAGTTTAAATGTTTGTGAGTCATCTTTAAAAGATACTGAACCTAAATACCAACTTTGGTATTTGTCCGACTTTTCGTTTTTGAGTTATGCTGTTCACACACAGACACACACAGGAAGCTTTTTCTAAAACTGCTTTTTTTTGGATTCAGGGGGCCTCACAACATCTATTTCTGGGGAAATCCCGATATCGAATTTTTGGGTGGAATGCAATACTTCCACCTACTCTACGTAGTAGAGAAAGTAAAAATTCAAACTAATAATAACGGATATTTAGACATGGCTGATACAATAAAGAAGTTTTTAAAATAAATGGTACGATTAAAGAGAATTACCCTTTTGTGTACTACTTTTTAGTCTATCCCTTAATGTTCAACAGCGATAGGATACAATTATAAAAGTAAATCCTTTCGTATGAAACGGACTTCACAGGTTTTTCACAGAAAATTCAAGATTTGCCATGTTAATATGTTAAATATGTAGTATTTTAATCTATATTGTAAGAGGCATTTTTGGGAAAATAAAAAAATTCCAAGAATTTTCACGTAAAGGTTATTTTGGGTGATTTTATTGAAAACCTTGGTTTCGCATCTTTGAAAGATACTGAACTTAAATATTAAGTCTGGTATTTTCCCGACATTTCGTTTTTTAATTATGTTTGATTACAGACAGAAAGACACACACACACACACACACACACACACACACACATATATATATATATATATATATATATATATATATATATATATTCAGGGTATTTTTCTAAAAATTCTTTTGTTTTTAGGGTTCAGGTTGATTCAAAATATATATTTACAAGCAGACAAGGTAAAAATGACAGAAAGTTTTGAAAGAATTCAAATCAATAATAATGGATCCTCGGAAATGGCTGATACCACAAAAAAAGGCTGGTTTGAAATAAATGGTGTGTTTTAAAGAGATATACTTCTTTGTGGTGCGGGGTTTGTATGTTTCCTTATGTTATACAAAATTCCTTCCGAATGAAGAGGCCTTCACAGGTTATTCCCAGAAATTTTAAGATATACCTGCATTTTATTTGCCAAAAATTGAGTTTTACTTATGGACGCTCTTTAACCACTATGGTTCTTAGCGTCGCCTTCTATATTGCTTAGAGGCCTCTTTATTAGGCTTAAGTTTCTTTTACTTAAATGTACGACACGGGACCACCGGCTTTACTTCCCTTACGAAGGAAGCCGTGCTAAGGATTTTTACGCCCGAAAAAGCTCCATCGCCCTCCGTGTGGTTTGAACCTGCGACCTCGGCAACCAGATGCTAGCATAGTGCCACTTGACCAAGGAAATTTTATTTGCCACATCAATATGTTAAATATGTGGTATTTTAATCCAAATCGTTAGAGCCATTTTGAGAAAATAAATATGTTCCAAAAATTCCTAGAATAGTAGATTATGATACAAGGGATAAAACCACTTTTAACACCTGTGGCATATACTATTTTTACTTTCTCTACTACGTAAGGGAAGTATTGTATTCCACCCAAACATTCGATACCGAGATTTCACCGGAAATACATGTTTTGAGACCCCCTGAAGCCAAAAAAAAGCATTTTTGGAAAGATGTCCGTGTGTGTGTCTGTGAACAGCATAACTCAGAAACGAACAGTCGGATAAACACCAAACTGGGTATTTAGGTTCAGCATCTTCCAGAGATGCGACACGAAGGTTTTCAAGAAAATCCCCCCACCCCATATTATCCTTTACATGGAAAATTTTTCGAAAAGTTTTATTTTCTCAAAAATGGCTCTAACGATTTGGATTAAAATATCATATATTTACGATACTTTCATGACAAATAAAATGTATATCTTGAATTTTCTGGGAATGCCTCCAAAAGTATTCTTCATTGCGAACGACTTTTGCATAACTGGTAAACCATAAGAGATAGACAAAATTTTACTACACAAAAAATGTAGATCGCATTAAAATACACAATTTATGTCACATATATTTTTTTTGTTGAGTGAACCATTTTCGTGATATTGCTTGTTATTCCCTTAAACTTTCCAATACTTATACTTTTTCTCAAATGGGAATTCGTTATTCGTTGTTTTGTCCTGTAATGCAAAGAGAATGGAATACCCCACATAGCAACCAGTTCTTAAAAGATTTGACTTTCGCTCAAAACCTACCATATTCCCCTTGCATCTACAACTAAATTAGCAATAAGATTAATATCTCGATTAATATAAAGTAGATGGAAAATAAGCGTTTGTAGAAATAGTTTGTACAAGAGTAGAGAAATCATGAGAGTGTAGCACATCAGAATTTTTAGACAGCGCTCTAATTTGTAAAATATCAACAATATAATATCGGGTCCAAAAATTAACAGAGATTACATTTAGTACGCGTTCTTGAAACAAGAGAAATCACGTTTAAAAAAGCGAGATGTCAGATGTTTTGTTGATTCACTAGCAGTCATTTTCAGTGAAATTATTTTCAACATGTTTTGCCTTACACAGGCAATGAAGCGATTAAATGCTATATTATTTTATTCTCTGGAACTTTTTTGGATAAGTACTTCTAGTGTTACACTGTCTGCTGCTTCTGTAATTTCATCTGGCTCTTCCATGTCAGTTTCTTTTGAATTCTTAACCTTCGCCATTTTATCTTTCTGTAGGTTATACCTACTAGGTAAAAGAATAATGATGAAAGAAAGCAGAAAGCTGCGAATACAACGTATAGGTTAACTCGACAACGAACTGCGATAAATTGAAGTATGACAATTTGTAATGTGAAGAGATAATGCGAGCGCTATGGGAAATTAATAATGTAAAAAGACATAATGATAAGTAAAACCTAATGATACCAAATCCAGTTATTTAACATGTGCAAATGCAAATGGTAATTGCCTTGTGATTGGATTTGAGACAAGAGTTAGAAGTTAGAAGCTCTACCTTTAGGCCATGCTGTCTAAAAAGGTTATTTGGGGAATTTAGTTTAAAACCCTTGTTTCATATCTTTGTAAGATATTGAACTTAAATATCAAAGTCTGGTGTTTATCCGACATTTTGTTTTTTAATTATGCTCGTCACAGACTCAAGGGCGCACACAAATACACACAGACCTTTTTTTTAATATGCTTTTTATGGATTCAGGGAGCCTCAAAACGTGTATTTCCTGTGAAATCTCGATATTGAAGTTTCGGGTGGAATAGAATACTTCCTCTACAATGTCTTTTAGGAGCCATGGTTGCATCCAGGCGAATGAGAAGCAACGAAATCTTCCAGTTCACGCAAAGCAAGAGGACAATGAAGGATATCTTAAATTTACGACAGTAAATGAAATTTTAGGAACATCTCCATAAATAATGTGACAGTGGCAGTGGTAACAACAAGCCTTAATAAATGTTTACAAGCCGTGTTAGGAGGCCGCGAAAAAGAGAAGGGGGCAAAGAACTTCGCACGTGCTCGCGCATTTATTTCTTCTGTTTAGAGGTTTTATACGTCTCTTTTTGCTAAGATTGGTCTTTGATGAATACCCTTCCGCTTTTATACCGTCTAATTGTGGTGTTACTTCATTTGTTACTTTCCCTACCGCGTAATTAGTAGGTAGAGAAATTATTGCATTCCACCCTAGAACTCGATATCGAGATTTCACCGAAAATACATGCTTTGAGGTTCTCTGAATAAAAAAATTACAGAAAGGTTCGAGTGTGTGCGCGCGCGCGTGTGCTTGTTGTGTCCATAAACGGCATAACTCAAAAACGAAAACTCGGATAAGTACCAAACTTGGCACTTATCTCCTTTTCAAAAAAATTTCCACCGCAAATTGTCCTTTAAATGCAAAAATTTTCGAAATGTTTTACTTTCTCAAATACGGCTCTAACGGTTTTGATTAAAACAAGATATTTGCAGTACAAATAAATGTATATATCCTGAATTTCCTGGGAATAGTTTGTCAAGTCTTCTTCATTGGGGAAGAATTTTATATAATTTTGTGTAACTAGTAAACCATAAGAACTAGGCGAGGTGTTCGGCGGGTTGCGCTCTGTTAGGGTTTCTTCCCTGGCGCCGCTGCGGTACCGCTCAGTCAGGTCTCTCCCCAGTGTGAGGCTCCGTTCCGGGAGACCCTGGAGTTAGTGGCTTGTGGGTAGGAACCGTGCGGAATGGAATGCGCTCTATCTGGAAACGTTAGGGACGCCGTCGGCATCCGGATCTGGTCGCCCTTCAGGTCTCTCCCCTCATCCTTCCCTCGCAGGAGTCACGTTGGAAGCACAATGGGCCGACTGGTCTGCTTGCGGTGCTCTACCGCGGTTCCGGGGACCCCTCCGTGCTACGTACTCACCTTTACCTAAACCATAAGAACTGGATAAAAAAACCGAATACAAAGAAAAAATGTACATTTCTTTAAAACACACACTCAATTTCAAAGAACCCTTTCGTGGTATTAGGCATTTCTGAGATATCCTTATTCTATGTTTGAATTGTTCAATACTTTTTTTGTTTATTTAGCTTCCATTTATATCCCGCCTTTAACTACAATGGCCTTATCGACGCCTTTACTTTGCAACATAGTATTGCCTATAGGCAATGGTGTTAACTCGTATTCGCTTGCCTTTGTATGTCTGGTAAATTTTTGGATTTTAATCAGTAGATCACTCACACATTCACACTCTCATTCATACTTCCAGACCCTGGGGAGGATAGGGAATAGTCTTGGCTAGAGAAAAATTCCCACTCCAGCCGGGAATCGAACCCGGGGACCCTCGCATAGCATATACTACTTTATATTGTTATGCACCGGGGTGAGGGCGAAAGTGTTGTAGCTAAAATATTAAATTTAGTTATTTGGGGGACGTAGACTCGGAGGCACACAAAGAGATACCAAGAACTTGCTGCACAAACTAAGCGGGTGTGGGATATTTATAAATAATACATATAAATTCACATTTAACTCTGGTTTATTATAATTAATAAGGTGCCTTACATTGTACACAAAAGGTTACAGGCAAATACTGGGGGAGATGCCCCATGCATACACACGGCAACACACAATTCTACATACAAACCACACACTCAGGAGACCTACTCCAGACTGACGCTACTGACTCACAGACCTACGCTATCACACAAAGATGCTCTTCCCTCAACCTGCCTTCACCCCCCTTGACTAGGAATTGGAGGGAAGTATGCCGCGTCGGACAAGAATTCAAAGTTACAAACGAAATAATTAGTTCAACAATATATTATACACAGCAATAATGTGTCCGACGCGACCTTGCACACACATACGCTACAATATGTAGTAAAGAAAGTAAAAATGATACGATAAAGAAAACTTCCGCTACAATAAAATTATTCCTCACAGGCAATACATCAATTAAATGCACACTTCATTGCATAGATCATTGGGTCAAAGTCACAACATAAGCAAAGATTACCTAGCGAGATTGCTGCGCGGTAAGTGTGAGATTCGAGTTCGGAAGGTCCCGGGTTCGCTTCCCCTCAACTACCAACTCTGACCTTGGATTTTTCGTGGTTTTCGTGGTCGGTAGGCGAATGCTGGGATGGTTTCTCATCTTCCACGATTTCCTTTCCATTATTTTTTCTTCATTCCATTTCCTTTTCATCTTTCAGGTGTGCTTCTAGGTTATGTAGCGTACGGCGGTGCCGGACAGATGATACGGATACTTCCTCAAAGGAAAGAGTACACCCTGTGGACACTAGAGGGCTGCTTGGTCGACGGGTCGTTCATCGCTCCCTATAGGCAGCTCCATCAGTGGTACGTGTCTTCGTGTCTAGAACTGTTAGGGACTTCTGCGCGTCTCTAAGGCCTGTCTGCCTGCGGCCTGTAGCCTCTTGTGGTTCCTTCACTTCATCCCTTCCTTCTAGGGAGTGGTAGCTGCAATAGATCTATGTAGGTCGCAGTGTGAGAATGTCCCCCTTCGTTGTATAACCTACACCTACATAAGCAAAAATTAATCTGTGCCATAGAACACAAAGATATATGTTCAACGAAAATTAGTTATGTCCTTGAATGTACAACTGCACGACGCAGTTCTTGTCTGCACCAAATCTTGATCAATTCGTTTCTTGTGGCGGATGAATAATGTCGTACGTGGCACACTGCATACGATATTACCTCGGAGATCTCAGGTGCACGAGCACTGCAATTTGTTTCGAGTAAATTTGTTCTGTTATAAAACATATGTACCCGTTATTCTTCTGTACACTTCTTGTTAATCGAGATCAACTTTGATTACACAGGTACATATTAGTTGTAGATATAAGGACGATACAGTAAGCTAAGGCGACAAGATTTTAAAAAGCGGATTGTATGGCTTTGAAAACCAGCGAGATGGCTCCGCAGTAACGTTTGAGGCTCGCACTCGGGAGGTCCTGGTTTCGATTCCCGGCGACTGTCTACTTTGACCATGGGTTTTTCGTGGTTTTCCCTGATTGACAAAGGCGAATGTTGGAGTCGTGTATTCTACCCGGCTCTCCTCTCTTCCCTATTTCCCTTTCATGTTTCAGATTGACTACGGGACTGTGGTTCGGTCGGTGTCGGGCAGATGGCCCAGAGGCTTGCGCTATGGAAATGTTCCCGGTACCACTGGAGGGTCGGTCCGGGGTGGTCAAGCCTGGAACTATTAGAGAACTCTGCGCATCTCTGTCTACTTACGCTGGCTCTGCAACCCGTGTTTCTCCTACGGTTCCCTCACCTCATGCGTTCCTCCGGGGCGTATGCACAATAGATCCCTGGAGGGTCGCAGTACTAGTTGTCCCCCTTCGTTCACTAGTCCAGTCCAGTCCTGAGTTTCAAACTATGGCGATTTTCTACTGCAAAAAATAAGCTATATTCATAAAATTCAAAACAACAAAGAACATCTCGGAAATAGTTAAAGATAAAAAATGTGTATTTGACATAAATTGTGTTTTAACGAGATTTACATTTTTTGTGTAGTGCTATTTTGACTATGTCTTAGCTATACAAAAGTCATTTAGAATGAAGGCTTCACAGGTTATTTGCCGAAAATTGAAATATCGATTTAATAGTATACTATGAAGGTAAAAATATGTCTCAATGAGGTACTGCTTATTTTAGCTTTATAGTACTGGTATAGTGGGTTTTTCAATCAGTTATCTTCTCCCTTAGGGAATCCTGGATCAGCACCCGCATCTAATATCGTCCGGTTGCTCCAAGGTTACTGGCATCATCGTCAGGATATAGCCACATCCTTTTTATTCACGGCATATAAACTCTCAACTCTGAATATGTTTCTCACATCTCTGTCTTCACGAAAGAATTCCATGCCCATCATCCCAGTGGGAAAAGGCCACAGAAGTCTTGCCTCCACTGCTGGTGACTTTAATTCAATGAGAGGAAAATTAACCGTCTGAATACAGTACACCAAGCGACGAGAGCAATTCCAGACGAGACGAGATGCTGGCAGGTGGATCTCATCAAGCTAGTGGGAGTAGGCACGTGAGGGCAACAGTGGTATATTCACCCTAGTCTTTTCACAATGGCTGCATTCATGGGCAAGACACAAGTAGTGATTCGTTTATTTACTAATCTTTCAGCCATTTTACCACCGATTTTTCCCTGCATTTCTCCATGTCAGTAATTTTAAATTCACATAATTATATATTATAGTACTGGAATGCCAAGTAATTCTTGTGGTTCCTCTGCCCGTGTTACGTTATTTACAGTATATTTTTACTTTCTCTGTCGGCTAGTTACATATACAGGGTTATTCAAAAAGAAGGAACAGATTTTAAATATTCATTTTTAATGAACGACAATAGATAGCGACACATCATTGAATAGAGGAAAGTTCAAAGTTTTAAGCCCCACCTATTAGTTCCATTCAGTGCCTACATCGGCATTGTGTTAGTTTACAAGAAAATGGCGACGTCACAGGAAAAGACATTTTGTGTGCTGCATTAGACAAAGAGTGCATCTATTGTTTCATAGCAGCGTGCATTTCGTTGCAAGTTCAACAACGAGCCGCCTCGTCATAAAAATTTTAAAATTGATACAATAAATTCGTAGAAGATGGTTGCGTATGCAAACGGAAAAGCAGTGATTGTCCTCGCATAATAAATAGTGCTCATTTTGAACACATAAAATAAAATTTTGAACGTTTCTCTATTCAGTAATGTATCACATGTGTCACCTCTATTGTCGTTCATTAGAAGTAAATATTTAAAGTCTGTTTTTACATTTTACATGTACATTTTTACATTTTTTGAGTTTCCCTGAATCCAAAAAATAAACTTTTTAGTAAAAGTTCCATGTGTCTCCGTGAACAGCGTAACTCAATAACGAAATGTTAGATAAATACAAAGCTTCGTGCTTAAGTTCAAAATCTTCCAAAGATTAACACGAGGATTTTCAAAAAAGAAATCCTCCATCCCAAAATAGCCTTTACATGGAACAATGTTCGATATTTTTTTATTTGTTCTAAATGGCTGTAACGATTTTGACTACAATACCTTATATTTAAGACATTTACTTGACAAATACAACATACATCTTTAATTCTATTGCAATAACTGTAAAATTCTGTTCATTCGAAAGAATTTTGTATAACGGAGAAACCATCAGAGATGGACAAAAAAAAAAAAAAAAAAAACACGCACAAACAAAACAGGGGTGGCTCCGTAGCTCAGTCAGTAGAGCACCTGCCTGCCGTGTGAGGGGTCCCACGTTCGTTTCCCGGCTGGGGGTGGGAATTTTTTAATCTAGTCAAGATTATTCCCTATCCTTCCTAGAGTCTGGAAGTATGAATGAGAATGATCTAGTGATTAAAACTCGACAAGGGAATACGAGTTAACACTATTGCCAATAGAAGGCCGCCGATAAGATCAATCTAGTTAATGGCGGAGTATAAGGGACCTAAAAAAATATGCAGAACTCTTTAAAATACACAATTTATTCGAAATGAGGTCATTTTGAGTTGTTCGTTGTTATTGATCTGAATTTTTCAGTATTGCGTCGTTGTTTTTTACTACGTATAGTAAGTAGGGGAAATATATTTTTGAGCCCCCCTGAATTTAAAAAGAGCATTTTTAGAACAAGGTGTGTCTCCGTGTCTGTGAACAGCATAATTCAAAAACGAAATGTTAGATAAATGCCAAACTTGGTATTCAGATTCAGTAGCTTTCAAAGATGCAACAAAAAGATTTTCAAGAAACTTCCCCCACCCCAGACTACCATTTAACATTTTTTTAAAATATTGATTTTCTCAAAAATGACTAACGATTTTGATTTAAATATTATATGTTTAAGATATTTTCATGACAAATGAAATGTTTATCTTGAATTCTCTGGTAATGTCCCCAAAATTCCTCTTCAATCTGAATGGTTTTTGCAAAACTGGTAAACCGTAAGAAATAGATAAAAATTTTGCACACAAAAAATGTGGATCTCGGTAAAACACACAATTTATGTCATATACATTTTTTCTGTGTAGTGAACCATTTCCGAGATATTCCTTGTTATTTGTTTCAATGTTTCAATACTTATACTTATGCAAAGATAACGGAATGGTCCATATAGCAACCAGCTCTTAAAAGATTTGACTATCGCTTAAAGCCTACCATATTCCCCTTGCGCTTACAAGAAAATTAGCAATAAGCATTTGTAAAAATAGATTGTACAGGAGTAGAGAAAGTCATGTGAGTGCAACACATCAGGTTGTTTTAAAGTTCTGCCGTTATTCAGTTGTTTCTCGCGATGTCATGGAAAGAGTATGGAATTTCAAGAACAGCATATAGCATCTCGCTTGTAAACAAATAACGATTGATTCGCTTCCTCAACCCCTCCCGCAATTTCAATAAAATGTATAAGAAACTACTTCTGCAAACGTTATCTCGATTAGCATGGAGTAGATAGAAAAATAATTTTCCTTAAGAAGTTAGTGGGTAGAGAAAGTCACGTGAATGTAAAACATTAGAATTTTGTCTAGGAAGTTACTTTAAATTAAGCAATAAGTATCTAGCTACATATAACTTACGGAAAGAGCCTTCAAATGATTATAAGAAACACAGAGGAATAGACTCACAAGACTAATAAGGCCCTCCTGCGAAGGAAAAAAAAAAAGAAGAATCGCAAACTTTCAAACGTTTGTAAGATACCTCCTACACTTGCGAAAACGTAAACTTGCTGCATATGATAGAGAGTGTACATTTTAATGAACTCTTTATGTTTTCCCTGTAATAAGTTTTTGTCTACTCATGTGGCTTCCCCACTATACGAAATTGTACAATATTATGACAAAAATTATGACAAATATTAGTCTTAGGCTATTAACAAAAAAATCTTTTGTGTTACATTCACATGACTTTCTCTACCCTAAATGCTTTATTAGTGGGTATACAAATTATTCTTACGAAAGTATATTTTTCTATCTACTTCATTTATATTTTATGTATTTACATTTATATTCGTTTATATCTACTGCATTGAACCCAAAAATTCGATATGGAGATTTCGCCGTCGAGGCCACCTGTATCCAAAAATGCATTTTTAGAAAAAGATCCCTGTGTGTGTATGTGTGTGTGTGTCTGTCCTTTTGTAAACAGCATAGCTCAAAAACGAAAAGTCAGTTAAACACCAAACTTGGTATTTAAGTTCAGCAACTTCCAAAGATGCGACATTAAGACAATTCCTACTCCAATTCTCTTTACATGGAACATTTTTCGTAATTTTCGATTTTCTCTCAAAAATGGCTCTAACGATTAAAATACCGCCTATTAAAGATATTTACATGATAAATAAAATGTATATGTTGAATTTTCTGGGAATAGCCCGTGAAGTCCTCTTCATTCGGAAGGAATTTTGTATAATCTTATATAACTGGTAAACGTTAAGTGATAGACGAAACCGTACTACACAAAAAGTAGATCTCTTTAAAACACACAATTAATTTCCAATAGGTTTTTCTGTGGCATAAGCCATTTCTGAGATATCCGTTGTTAATGGTTCGAATTGCTTATTTCTTGGTCCTTTCAACATTGAGTTGTTTCTCGCGATTGCATGGAAGCAGTATAGATTTTTAAGGCCAACATATAGCGTAAAGTTCTTAAACGTTTGACTGTCGCTGTTCTCTTTGTATCCTAACGAAATGTGCAATGTAGCTATATCTGTTAAGGTTTATTTGGATAAAAATGTAGTAGATACAAGAATAAGCTTTAATAAGAATAGTGTGTACACCCACTTATAAACGATGGAGGGTAGAGAAAGTCATGTGAATGTATCACATCAAATGTTTCAGTTTTAACTGGTCATCATTCAATTGTTTTTCACGATGTCATGGAAAGGATATGGAATTTCGTGGCCAGCATATAGCCGTCCGCTTTTAAACATTTGATTGAATTCGGTTTGTGAATCCACCTAGTGCCTACAAGGAAGTTGTAATGAAGCTAATGCTACAAACTTTTATCTCGATTAACATAAAGTAGGCAATTACGTTTATAAGAATGGTTTGGAAAAACTATATAAGAATAAATGATGGTAGATTGAGAAAGTCACGTAAAGTCATAAGGTTTTTACGGTAATGTTTAACAAAATACAGGAGTATTACAAATGTAGTAGCCAAATTTGAAGGTCTATGAAACAAAAACTAAGTATGATATCAACATAAATTTTATGGTGCTATGTAGGAAAGCTCTGGAAGTTTGCATTGGTAGTTTTATAGTTGGTAATAATGTAAGTCATTGTTGTTGAAGATGAAAAAATGGCGAATCCTGTGGAAAAAACATAGTGTGTGCTAAAACTTGCTAAAACAAATTCTGTAGCTGCTGTCCAACGACATTTTAGAACACATTTCCGGAAACCACCACCGACTAGACAATCGATCTATGATTGGCATAGAAAGTTTGAGACAACAGGCTTTGTGTGCAAAGGAAAGAGCCCGGGAAGACCACGCGTACCACAAGAGGATGTTGAACGCGTTCGTGGTGTTTTCCCAAGAAGTCCACAGAAATCGACAACAAGGGCATGCTTGGAGTTACAAATTCCACAACCAACTACTTAGTTTTGCGAAAGCGACTAAACCTGACTCCTTAGAGATTGCAGTTCTTGCAGCAGGTACATGAAGACGACAAAGTCAAACGTCAAGATTTCTGCATAGAAATGTTGCGACGTAATGAAGAAGACGATGGCCTCAGTGAACGAATAGTTTTAAGTGATGAGTAAACTTTTCACTTAATGGAAAAGTGAATAAACTAAATGTTCTAATATGGGGAACTGAAAAACCAAGGGCTGTGGTGGAACATGTTAGGGACTCTCCCAAAATTAATTTGTTTTGTGCGGTACCCACACCAAGGTGTATGGCCCCTTCTTTTCTTGCAGAAAAAACAGTAACAGGACCTACATATCCCGATATGTTACAGCTTTGGTTGATGCCCCAACTGCATGAGGAGATGGAAAGGGAAACCTTTATCGTCCAACAAGATGGAGCACCGCCTCACTGACACACAGATGTTAGACTTTACTTGGATAAAATTCTACCACAGCGTTGGATTGGCCGTGCTGCAGACGACAATAACGCGCTACGTTGGCCACCGAGGAGTCCCGATCTTATCCGTGTGACTTTTTCCTTTGGGGATTTCTCAAAAACAGAGTTTTCGTTCCACCACTTCCACGCAATTTAGATGACATGAAGGAACGTATCAGAAGAGCAAGTGTCGATGCGGATGTGTTACATCGCGTTTGAGAAGAACTTGATTATCGTCTTGATGTGTGTCGTATGACGCAGGGATCATATATTGAACATTTGTGAGTTCACAAACTAAACTTCGAGACTTCCTCTACACGACAGTGAAAACAGATTTATTGTATCATTATTAGTTATGGATTTATAACATATTGATATTGTCTATTTCTTTTGTAATAACCCTGTATATATTAAAATGGCAAATTTGCTTGAAATTTATTCATATTTGAGTAAAACTCGAATATGATAAACGTTCTAAATTTAATTCACGATGCGGTATTTAGGTTTTCATAGTTGAATAAGTGCACATGTTCTATCCAGTGAGCCGTTGAATGCGTTTACGCTTAGCATGAAAAATACGTAGATAGCTTTTGGTGGGTGAATTATGGAAAGCCTACACTCGTTTGCATTCTGGGTAACGTGTTTTGGGTTAATTTAGGGATTAACCTTTCCTTAGCAGCAGCACAATTACTCATCCCGGTCATTTCAGTAATTCAACCTTAGCAATCTGACGCTATGTCTCAAGTCTGTTGTTTTCGAATTCGTTGAGCCTCATTTGACATTTTAAGCATCAGAGTCAAAACACATTAGGCGAAGTCAAATGAGATGCAAGTTGCCAAGTCCGTCTGTCTTCTCTCTTCCTAACTTCCCATCTCGCAAATTGCGCCGTTTCCTTAAGAAAAAATGTGATGCGTTACACTCAAACGACTTTCTCTACCCACTGTCGTTTATTTTGATGTACCTAACTTCTACTCTTACTAAAGCTTATTACTTTCTCTACTACGTACAGTAAGTAAGGAAAGTATTGTATTCCACCCTAATATTCGATATCGAAACTTCACCGGAAATACACACTTTGAGGCCCCCTAGACCCAAAAAAAGCATTCTTAGAAAAAGATCCGCGAGTGTGCCTGTCTGTGTGTCTGTAAATTAAATTAAACTGTGTTTTATTTATGGACGCTCTTTAACTACTATGGTCCTTAGCGTCCCATTCTATATTGGGCGTGAAATACCGGTAATTTTGCTCAGAGGCCTATTTATCAGGCTTGAGGTTCTTTTACGTGCCGTAGATCTACGACATGGGACCATCGGCTTTACTTCCTTCCGAAGGAAGCGATGCTAAGGATTTTTACACCCGAAAACATCCATCGTCCTATTCCGGGTTTGAAACCGCGACCTCGGGAACTAGAGGCTGGCATGGTAACCACTACATACATCTGTGAGCAGATAACTAAAAACTAAAAGTTGATCAACACCCAACTTGATATTTAAGTTGAGTACTTTCCAAAGATGTGATATGTAGAATTTCAAGAAAATCCCCCCACCCCAGACTGCCCTTTACATGGAAAAGTTCTTGAAAGTTTTGATTTTCTAAAAAATGGTTCTAACGATTGTGATTAAAATACCATATATTAAAGATATTTACATGACACAGAAAATGTATATCTTGAATTTCCTGGGAATAGCCATTGAAATCCACTTCATTTGGAAGACATTTTATTTAATCTTGTAGAACTGGCAAACATTAAGCGACAGGCAAAACGTAGTACACAAAAATGTATATATCTTTAAAACACAGAATTTATATCTAATATATATCTTTTTTGTGGTATAAGCCGTTTCTGAGATATCCGTTATTAAAGGTTCGAATTGTTCATTTCTTGGTCATTAAGTTAAAGCCCTTTTAACATTCAGTTGTTTCTTGCGATTTCAGCAACCAGCCCAACATTCGCCTGTCGAGCCGGGGCAACCACGAAAAACCCATGAGTCAGAGAGAGGGATCGCCGGGGATCGAACCCAGTACCTCCCGAATGTGAGTTGAAGACGTTAACGCGGCGCCACCTCGCTCGTTATCGGGGCGGGGACTATCGTATCACATCTCTGAACCTAAATACCAACTTCTATACTTATCGCACCTTCGTCTTATAGTTATGCTGTCACACAATGGGTTTCGGGGTGCTTCAAAACATGTATTTCCGGTGATATTCCGGCATCGATGGGTGGATACAACACTTCCTCTTACACACCATATGTATGTGATAGATACAGTAGAAAGTTCAGGCGATTGCACCGAGTATAATATTTAAGTGAGAGGTGCACAAAAATGTACTTAAAGTGTACGCATATTTTAAATTGTGGTTATAGGTATGTAGTGTTAAGATGTATCAATGTGTAGTTTTACGTCCTGCCTACAGATGCCAACAGTTGCTATAGCAATCACGTGGCCATGAGTCCACAAGCTAAATAAAATGCACAGCGCACTCTCCGTGGGATACCATGTCTACCTTACATTCAATGGTTCGATTCTCGGTTAGGGTGAGTTACGCGAATAAGGTTTTTCCAGGGTATTTCCTTCGCCTGAAAAGATGAATGTCTGGTAATTCTAAGTTCTAAGGACTCTGAGCTCATTTGAGCATCACTTCACTTTTTTCATTCATCGTCCGATGTGACCTATCCGGTTAAAGGATGTTAAACTAAACACTTATTTTTTTAAGAGATTACCTCTTTGTAGCACTTGCCAGCCATTCCTTGGATCAGTAGTCTGTCGAGGAGCAAGCAAATTCTGGATCATAGCATATTCCAGGATGAATGATCAGTCCAATGTCTTGGGTCAGTAGTCTGTCGAGGAGCAAGCAAACTCTGGTTCATAGCATATCCAGGATGGGTGATCAGTCCAATGTCTTGGGTCAGTAATCTGTAGAGGAGCAAGCAAACTCTGGTTCATAGCATATCCAGGATGGGTGATCAGTCCAATGTCTTGGGTCAGTAGTTTGTAGAGGAGCAAGCAAACTCTGGTTCATAGCATATCCAGGATGGGTGATCAGTCCAAAGCCTTGGGTCAGTAATCTGTAGAGGAGCAAGCAAACTCTGGATCATAGCATATCCAGGATGGGTGATCAGTCCAATGTCTTGGGTCAGTAGTTTGTTGAGAAGCAAGCAAACTCTGGATCATAGCATATCCAGGATGGGTGATCAGTCCAATGTCTTGGGTCAGTAGTCTGTCGAGGAGCAAGCAAACTCTGGTTCATAGCATATCCAGGATGGGTGATCAGTCCAATGTCTTGGGTCAGTAGTCTGTCGAGAAGCAAGCAAACTCTGAATCATAGCATATCCAGGATGAGTGATCAGCCCAATGCCTGGTATGGCGGTGAATAAGAAGGAAATTAAATGTAGTGATGAAAACGATGATAGGAAAATTCTCAGATCAATTGATCCAACCCAGCGACGGAGGAAACCGCGAAAAAACCTTCGGCAGATTGGTCGGCCCGGGAGTTTGAATCTGGAACCTCCCGCATTGCGAGCCCTAAACGTTACCGCCTGGATCATCCTACTCGGTAAAAGAAAGAAATAAAGAAAATGGCAGAGACATGCTTGACTTTCGAGTAACACAACACCGTTCTGAATTTCTTACACAGTCCTTCACTTATTATCTCTGAATACCTACCTATACGTGACCCCGGAATGCGGGAGAAATTTCAGAAATTTTATAAATGTGCTACATTTTTTATAAAAACATAAATTGTTACTTTTAAATGGAGCAACCACTCGAAAATGTACGAAATTAGCCAAAATTTAGCATACAGTGTTATCAAATATCACTTATACCTAAGAAGTTTTTGATATCGTAGATGACATTGTAAAAGTGCAATGGCTCACTGAAGTGAGTGGCAAGAAGCAAGATGTCGCGGGTTTTTGCTGAAACCCACAACTTCGCGAAGGTCCTAGGCAGATCCTACAAAGCCGACGTAAGCTGAAAACATGCGAGAGCAAAAGTGCTGCCGCGGTTCTTCACAAAATTATGGAGTTTGTTAGGCATATAGTGTAATTCTAACCTAACCTTTAACATAACTCTAAACTAAAATAAACTAAACTATGCTAACCTAGTTCTGCGCCCTGGCGCCGTGTGCTAGAGCCTGGAGTTTCCGTTCCCGGCCAAGGAAAGCGCCCGAATTCGATCCGACCCATGGGGGTGCGAATTTTAAGTCCCAAATATAGGACCGGTGGTCACTCGGCATCACGAGGAAAGTTAGGAGTTGCAATAGGCAGCGATCCCAGCCACAGGGGCCAACGTTTTAACTGGAGGATGCGCGATGCTGGCCTGTATTTTTTGGATGATCGCCCACCTCTGCCATGCGTACGTGGGCGTGAGGCCGGCAGTCGGTTTGGGAGGTCTTGGCTTTTCATGGGCTGTAGCGTCACGGAATTATTATTATTATTGTTATCATTTATCCTAACCTAATATTTCGCTATCTGTCGGTTTCTAAAGAGACCCCGGCTTTCCATGATCTGCCTAGGGCCCTTGGATGTTTGCGAAATGACGGATTTCAACAAAAGCCTATGAAAAAGACAACAGAAACTTAGCTTGATGCATAGCTAAGTTGTAACGTTTACACCAAAATAGCTGAAAGTAAATACAGCATCATAGTTTAGTGCTTCAAAATTCTTCCTGCAGTAACAAGTGGGTAGTGTTAATGCAGTGTAACAACTACGAAAACTGTCATTTACTTCTGAAATTATTTCTGCACACAATCTGCAGATTGTGATATCTGCGCAATGAACACATGAACGACTTTGACTTTGTCAAAGTTATTGTAGGGAAATATAGCTTTAAAAACCTCAGTTGTGAAGAATTTCACGTTAAGATCAGATCCTCAGAGAAGGACTACAATAAATGAATATGAAGTTAATTGAAAGTGTATTTGTGTTTGATTCCAACAGCTTGAATATTTTATGAAAGTATAACATGCATGTAAGCCTATGTTTATATATATATATTATATTATATATATATATATTTGTCCTATATTTCATAAACTAATCTGGTAACTCTACCCTAAAGTATGTGGTATACCGAAGGAAACCAGCGACAAGTCATTGACGTGGGCACAATCATTCATTTACCACTTAAAAACACGTTTTGACATAACAGAACAGTATAGAAATATCAAATATCGAATATCCACACACCATGTATTAAATTTACTAAATTTCACTATTCTCTTAAATAAAGAATTCTTTCTTTAAATTTGAATGCTACAGTTACTATGTATTTTTTTGGCAAATCCTATTATCATGTTTAATATTTCGCTCTTGAATACGTTTTACTCTCCCATGTTGTTTGTCAGTAGAAAACATTAAATCGAATTAATGAGCAAAGCGATGATTTAATGATCGATTTCCCAGTCGTAAAGCAATGTTTTTTTGTAGGCATTTACTGCACACTTTCTTGTGCTTAGTAGCCATTATTTTATTATTACACGAAACAATGCAACTGCCGGTATTACAAACTTCCTTAAATACGAACTTTAGAATTTAACCAACTTTTGGTTCTTGAATTATGCTGCACGCACGAACGCGCACACACGCACACACACAGATATTTTTCTAAAAATTATGTTTTTTAATTCAAGGGTCTCAAAACTTTATTTTCGGTGAAATCTCGACATAGAATTGTTGGGTGGAACGCAATACTTTATCTACAAGGTACATGGAGGTAAAGGAACGTATCACTTAGGAGTCCCCGAACCAGAGCAGAGCACAGCACGCAGGCCAGTCGGCCCTTTATGCTTCCAACGTGACCCCTGGGAGGGAAGAGATCCAAAGGCGACCAGATCCGGATGTCGCAGCCCGGAGCGGAGTACCGCGCTGAGGAGAGACCTAACTGAGCGCTACCGCAGCGACGCCAGGGAACAAACCTTAACAGAGCGCAAGCCACCGCTCAGCCGCAACCCGCCGAATACCGTCGCCTGGTTCTACAACTCTGAAACAGATGAGAAGGAAGATAATTGGGTACAGGAAAGGAGAGTCGTGGTAGAAGATGAACCATCCCACCAGTCGCCTGGCGACGCGGGGAAACCCGAAAATCACATGGATCAGAGTGGGCGGTCGCCGTGAATTGATCCCGGGACCTCCCGAATGCGGGCCACAACGTAACCACCTGCGTCATCACTCTCGGTCTAGGTACATGGTAGAGAAGGTAAAAAGTTGCTATGAAGCCTATGCCATTTTACGACTTGAACTCTAGTTGACAAGTAGATCTATAGATTTAAAATTGAAAGCAGATGAAGCAAATAAATTTCATATCGTATATCAGATTAACGAAATTGTTCATTACTCTCTTACATAAATGCATGAGAATATCAACGACGACTTCTAGCAGCAGATTCTGCCCTATAGCCCATACTGGCGGGGGACCTGCAAACTTGCAAGTTTTGAAACAGCTGATCAGAATGTAGAACACACGCTAACAAACTCTTGGATGCAGGACAATAAACCATCTCACTGGAGTCAAGTATGCCCAAATCATGTAAAATCTGATCTGTTGCATTCACATGGTTTTCTCTACTACTCTTCCTCAAAATAATCTTACAAAAGCTTATTCATCTATCTTCTTCTTGTTAATCAAGATAAGCGTTCATTACTCATTTACACATTCATTGTATGTATAAGCATACAGTAAGTAAAGCGACAGTCAGATTTTTAAAAAAACCTGTCGCTATGTGATGGTTTTGAAATTCAATGCTCTTTACATGACCAGTGAAAAAATGAATAGCGACTTAGCGCTTGAAAACAGTAGTAAGTATTTGAAAACTCAAACCTATAACAAAGAATATTTCGGAAATGATTAGAGGTTTTACAGAAATTGTGATCTTTAATGTGATCTATATTTTTTATGTGGTAGGATTTCGTCTATCTCTTAAGGTTTACCATTTATATAACAGTCATTCGTAATAAACAGCACTTCAAAGGCTATTCTCAGATATATATATATATATATATTTTATTTGTCATTATTCTAAACATATGGTATTTTAATCAAAATCGTTAGAGCAATATTAAAAAAAATCTGATGTGTTTCACTCGCATGATTTTCTCTACTCTTGTACAAACTATTTTTATAAACGCTTATTCTCCATATGCTTCATGTTAATTGAGATATTGAGATGCTAATCTTATTGGTAATTTTCTTGTAGATGCAAGAGGAATTGGTAGGCTTTAAGTGATAGTAAAATATTTTAAGAGCTGGTTGCTATGTCGAGTACTCCATTCTCTTTGCATTACCAGGACAAAAACATGAATAACGAATTCCCATTTGAGAAAAAGTATAAGTATTGGAAAATTTAAGGGAATAACAAGCAATATCTCGAAAATGGTTCAATCAACAAAAAATGTATATGACATAAATGCTGTATTTTAACGCGATCTACATTTTTTGTGTAGTAAAATTTTGTCTATCTCTTATGGTTTACCAGTTATGCAAATATCGTTCGCAATGAAGAATGCTTTTGGAGACATTCCCAGAAAATTCAAGATATACATTTTATTTGTCATGTAGATATCTTTATATATCTTGTAGGCATATTTGAGAAAATAAAAAAATTCTAAAAATTTTGTTTGGGCCAGGGGAAGTTTATTAAAAATCTTTGTATCGCAACTTTGAAAGATATTGAACTTAACTACCAAATTTGGCATTTATATGACTTTTCGTTTTCGAGTTATGGCGTTCACATGCACACACGTGCAGCTGTATCCATTTTTGGATTCAGGGGGCCTCAAAGCATATATTTAAACATATATTTCCCGTGTAATCTCAGTGTCGAAATTTTGGGTGCAATGTAATACTTCCCCTGTACGTAGTAGAGAACGTAAAAGTGATTATTTTTGGATTCAGGGGGCCTCAAACGTGTATATCTGGTGAAATCTCAGTATCTAATTTTTGGGTGGAATGGAATACTTCCTTTAGTTGCTGTAGATAAGTAGTAGAAGAAATAAAAATAGTGACTCACTATTAATTAAGGGAGAGTGGAATTAAAGGAGCTTAAAGAAGGAATAAGTTCGCATTACCATGACCTCAGAAGAAAGAGACAAGGCCAGAAATAAACACGACTCAGCTCCAAGGTAGAGCCAATTTGAAGAGGTGAGCGGAAGCGGAGAGGATGAACATGTCCTAACCGACTTGGACCAATCCACAGCATCAATCAGAAAGACGAGAGATACCAGCATTATCTCCCAGATCAAACGGAAACGTTCACCAGATCTTCCTCCTATCGAAAGAAGTATTACTGTTCGCACTCCTGTTCCAAATGTAGGCAGTCTGCTAGTTCCAAGTTGTGGTTGGCTTGAAACTTATACTCTTCCTGAAATAAGAAGTAGGTACACTTGAGGAAAACAAAAGCGAGAGGCAGCCCCAAGCGGCCGCAGTAAATGCCTTCATTTGTTTTAATGTCAATTAAAATGATTGACTCCATTTTATTTCTTAATAAAGTTTCTTTTAATAAGGTAACTTGTATTTTAATGTTGGCATGCTTGACAGGGCATCTGAGGATATTATTACAGGTAACTTGCATGATATGGTGTATGTACAGAAGGCGGAATGACGTCAGTGCTTAGTAACTTTTATAGCTCCCATGACATAATTAGCCAATTATATAAGATTCTGAATATGGTAACTACCTACTAATAGTACAAGAATTGAATAACAGTATCTTGCAGTACAAGTGCGGTAAGTGCATCTATACACAACGAGGAAGACGTTTCAAAATACAAGACGAAGTCGAGTTTCTATTACTATTTTTTCGACGACAGTAAATAGTAAAATGCTTACACGAAAATAAAATTAATCACTGTCAGCTGTTCAAAAGGAGTATCAAGGTCGACCGCATTAGCCTTGCGGTATACTCGTGGAGTGAGAGCATAACTCGCAGTATGTACACATGTCCGATATATTATTATATATGAATTATTATATTAACCTTGGTGATTATCTTGATGTTTTGGTAGTTACTAGTAAATTGTTAATAATATTATTATATTTCTTGCCACGGCTGTTGTTGTTTGGGTTTTTGGTAGAGCATGTTTAACTTTTCAGGGTCTAGTACGGGAAGGGAGGTAAGTAGTAACAACACTAATATAAGATCAATTCAATGAAGAATACAATGCTTTAATGTTTCACGCATTTTCTGCTTGTAAGAAGCTACACAGTTACTTTAGTTAGTTGGAGCTGTAGATCGGCCGCTTAGCAATCAAGTATTTTATAAGTGCTCTAGTAATAATGGTAGTATTTATCACACGTTCCTAAACTATACATTGTTTCCCTTCTCATAACTTGAACTTTTAAATTGATAACATTTCAAGTTCGCACTACATTATGCGAAGTAATTAATACTTCATCCTTCGGAGAGCTTACACGTATGTTCTTCACTTTATACGCAACTGGCTTTGGCTAGAAATAACTTCCCTAACTTAAAAATTTTAAACATATTCTTCTTACAACCTTATTGGCTGTCTTCGTTCAGCTTGGGACCTTCTAGAAGACTTACCAGGCTATTATTCGTCGTTTCCAAACATGTGACCTCTCTACAAAAACATGTTGTGTTAGCTTGTCGCATTTTCTCTTACACAATGACTCAATGACTTGGTTTTGTGACTTCCCCCTACAAGTCCTTTTTGCCTGGGCCCTAATTCTAACAAAAACATGTTTGTCTGCTTTTAACAAGGGTTCCACAGCTCCAGCTAGACTCTTACACATACATAAAACTTATGCCTTAACTTCTATTTATATAACAAGTATTTTGCTTATTAATATTATTTTACATTATAATTTACATTAATATATACATGGTATATATGACCATAATTACTGTCTCAGCCTCTGCAAACGGATGATCGATTATTCACGCCTGGTAGTATTGATCAAGTCAAAAACTGAGGATGACAAGTTTGCTTGCACCGAAAGAGTTATATTTAGATGCTGCAGGAATTAAATCATAATCAATCTTAACAAATAAAGAGAAGTAAAGACTAATATTCAAACCGTAAAATCCGGTAGGATTAATATGTAACACCAAATATAAAATATGTTTATATTGTATGTGTATATACACCATATACACACCCCACAGTCTAAGAGTAGGAGTAAGATTACCCAATACCGGAGCAGAGACGCCCAGAATGGCTATTTTTGTTTCAAAAGTGACCCCTGGGACGGAGGGATGAGGGGGAGACCCGAAGGGCGACCAGATCCGGGCGACGATGTGCGCAATTATGGAGGAGCTCCCCAACGGTTCCAGATAGAACGCATCCGGACCCCGGCCAGCCCTGCCCACAAGCCCTGAGCCCCCTCGGGGCCTAGAAAGCGGTCCGTCAGCAGTCCAAACCAACGATAGGGAGAAACCTTTCCAAAGCACATATCCACCGCCCAGCCGTAACACACCGAACCTCGTCGCCTGGTCCTACAACCCAAAACAGATGATAGAAATGATGGAGACAGGAAACTGGTAGCAGAAGAGGAACCATTCCAGCATTCGCCTACGACCCGGGAAAATCAGAGTGGCCGGCTCGACAGGAATCGAAATCGGTCTCCCGAATGCGACTTTCATGCTTTGCGGCGGAGCCATCTCGCTCGGTGCCTAAGAATCGAAAACAGATTCCATCCTTTTTTATGTTATTACTTTTAAAATACGCTAATAGATAGTTTAATTATTTCATTGCAGTATACTGCATTTCCGTCCTGCACTGTGGCGCTGTAGGTTAGGGTGTGGAGCTCTAGTTCTCGACCAGGGAATGCGCATAATTCGGTCCCGGGTATAGGACCGGTGCCCACTCAGCATCATGAGGAAAGTTGGGAGCTGAGGTAGGCAGCGATCCCGGCCACGGAGGCCAACATTCTGCCTGGGGGATGTGTGATACTGGCCACATCACCTCTTCGTATCTATTGGATGATCGCCCAGCTCTGCCGTGCGTACATGGGCGTGAGTCCGGCAGACCGTTTGGCAGGCTTAGGCCCCTAATGGGTTGTAGCGCCACGGAATTATTATTATTATTATTATTATTATTATTATTATTATTATTATTATTATTATTATTATTATTATTATTATTATACATTTTCACTGTTGTTTGGAATTAAAACCAACCACTTTACTGAAAGTGAGCTAAAATGAACGAAAACAATCTCGGAGAGGGATATGGCAGCAAACCTGTGGCTGGTGTGAATGTGGCAGTGACTAAAATGAGCGTTCAGGTCACAAAAGGCATATAAAGGTAAACTATTGAAAAGTGGTGTGAAACAAAGTATATTAATGGAGCATAATCCGGAGACTAATGAACGACTCAGTGAACTTAACTGCAGAGCATAAAGCATACCAGTGTTTCAGAACCCAGTGTAGTTCATGTGCAAAAAAAATTATTCAAAGAGACTGGTGGTGTTAACACACGGGGCAAAAAGCCTAAAACAGTTTTAGGAAAGGTAGACGATTTTGTCGAGCCTGCGATTCGTTATAAGGTGCATAACTTTTTTTTTTCCAATGAACAACCAACAGTTAAGCGCTGTCAACAGTGATCCTGATTTATTGACTTTAAGCGAACGTTCTTCCATTATTTGCCTTTAAAATGGTATAATTACTTTTGTGAAAAGAAATAATGTCAGTGTCACTGTGGATAGGGACTATACTGCATTGTGGGGGCGTATAGATCTGAGAAACATTCTCCCTACAGGAAGGAAAACAGATTAACCTGGATTAATGAGCGTTCAGTGCACCTCAGAAGTTAAGAGGTGTACATCTCTGCGATTTTTGTCTCCACCTGTTTACCCCGGCAGGTAGGCTTCCCGCGGGCCAACCCCCACTTAGGCAGGCAGTTGTCTCAATGCTGTGGTGCAGGACAAGAAAAACGTGGCTTATGCCACCTGACGTAGCAGCGAAGGTTTAGTGGCTCCTGTTTCTCTTTAGGAACCTGTATCTCACACTCTTGACTCCTGATAGTGGTTAACAGGCTAAGCGTTATTTCTTTCAACATTCAGTTGTTTCTCGCGATTGCATGGAAACATAATGAAATTCTAAGGGCAGCATATAGCGTCCAGTTCTTAAACATTTGACTGTCGCTGTTCCCTTTGTATCTATAACGAAATGTGTAATGTAGCTATTTCTGCAAAGGTTTATCTGGATTAAAATATAGTAGATAGAAAAGTAAGCCCGAATAAGAATAATTTCTATACCCACTAATAAACGATAGAGGTAGAGCAAGGCATGTGAATGTATTACATCAGAGTTTTTTATTCAGGGGGCCTCAAAACATTTTATTTCCGGTAAAATTTGGATATAGAATTTTTGGGCGGAACACACCTTATTATAGTATGATGAGTCGCTACGTTTTTAATTCACATCACATCTGCGCTTGATATTTACTGAGTAGCGCTTTCGGGGGAAAGACGTCTCCAGGAAGCGCTACTCAGTAAGTATCAAGTGCAGATGTGATGTGAATTAAAAACGTAGCGACTCACCACATTATAATATGATTAAAAATCACAATTATTAATACTTCTGTCAGTCATAACTTATATAAAGTTCTCAGGCCAAAGAAGCGAACATAAAGCACAACTGATGGAAAGCAGTCGCCTTTTAGCTGAAGATGGGAGAAACACGTCTCCCGAAAGCGCTACTCAGTAAATATCAAGCGCAGATATGATGTGAATTAAAAACGTAGCGACTCACCACATTATAATATGATTACAACATTACAATTATTAATACTTCTGTCAATCATAAGAAATACACCTTTTTTATCAGCTAAGTACGCGTTAGAGAAAGTAAGAGTTACTCGAGCATTCCGATCGATGATTGCTACACTACCAAATGACACCTACGTATGCAGCACTTCCAGAACTTGGATGTTTTGGGCAGCTGATTTGGAAAAAGGTTTGAGGAGAATAGGAATGGGGTCAATATGGCAAAGAGCTAAAACAAATGACAAAATCATATGGATAGGTGTGAAAAAAATCTGATGTGTTACACTCACATGACTTTCTCTACTCTTGTACAAACTATTTTTACAAACGCTTATTCTCCATATGCTTTATGTTAATCGAGATATCGAGATGTCAATCTTATTGGTAATTTTCTTGTAGAAGCAAGGGGAATATGGTAGCTTTTAAGCGATAGTCAAATATTTTAACGCTGGTTGCTATGTGGCGCATTCCATTCTCTTTGCATGTCCAGGACATAAAAAAAAATCTGATGTGTTACACTCACATGACTTTCTCTACTCTTGTACAAACTATTTTTACAAACGCCTATTCTCCATATGCTTTATGTTAATCGAGATATCCAGATGTCAATCTTATTGCTAATTTTCTTATAGATGCAAGGGGAATTGGTAGACTTTAAGCGATGGTCAAATATTTTAACGCTGGTTGCTATGCGGCGCATTCCATTCTCTTTGCAAGTCCAGGACATAAAAAAATGAATAACGAATTTGAGAAAAAGTATAAGTATTGGAAAATTTAAGGGAGTAACAAGCAATATCTCGAAAACGGTTCACTCAACAAAAGAAATGTATATGACATAAGTTGTGTATTTTAACGAGATCTACATTTTTTGTGTAGTAAAATTTTGTCTATCTCTTATGGTTTACCAGTTATGCAAAACTCGTTCACAATGAAGAATACTTTTGGAGACATTCCCAGAAAATTCGAGATATACATTTCATTTCTCATGACATTATCTTAAACATATGATATTTTAATCAAAATCGTTAGAGCCATTTTTGAGAAAATTAAAATTTTCGAAAAATGTTCCATGTAAAGGGTAGTCTGGGGTGGGGGGATTTTCTTGAAAACCTTCGTGTCGCATTGTGCTGTTATGTGTTCTTTTTATGTTTTGTATCTGTATTATACATCCAGCCAGTCACTTTACGTTGCTTGTCCCCTTTGCTTAACGCTCTCTTTGGTGCTCTCTTTTTTTTTCCTCTGTGGGTTGCTGACGTGGCATGTGCTTTGGCCGTACGCGCTGAGTGGTGGATTTCTGTCCGCATTGCAGGGATAGCTCTCTGCCCGGTAACTACTGATGCGGATTGTGGAAGTTTTTGTAATGAATTTTTAAGGAACGTCTTTGTGATTTTCGGTGGATCGACCTTATGTAAAGGTAGGCTTTATTATCAGTTTTATGTCCTGGTAATGGTGAGTGAATTTTGGGGCGGAAAACGTTATGTGTGTTTGAAAATAAGAGTTCGTAAAGTGACTGGCTCTTGGAGTTGTTCATAGGTTTAGTGTGTTTTGTTTCTTTTCCAGTTGAGTTATATTTTCAGTACGTGATTTTCAGTGTATAGTTAGTTTAAAATTTGTGATAAGAGCTTTACACAGTTGTGCAATTTGAAAATGCATATTTTGATTCATGAAGGTAAAAAGCATCAGTAGTGTGAAATTTGTGAGAAAATCTTTTGGCATTTGTCGTCTGAAATTGCATAGTTTGATAAAATGAGGGCAAGAAGCAATATAAGTAGAAATTTGTGAGTAGAGCTTTACATATTTTGGGCACTTTGAAAATGCATAGTTAATTCAAAATTACAGATATTCTGTTGTGTAAATTATGAGAGCAGTAATTGCAGTTAAAACCCAGTTATGCTGAACCCATTTATGCTGAACTTTGTAACTGAAAACGGTTGGGTTGTAAAGCTATCTACATCTAGCTTAGCTGGACTTTGAAGCTCTCGGTTTCCTGAATTTCATTAAAGTCTGTTTCGGTCTTGTTCAACATTCTTAGCTAGTCTTTGACTAGCTAAACATAATTAAATTTTTTGGTCTGATGTTTATAGTGGCCTTGTTTTATAAACTTTCTAAATTGATTTGGTTTGTTGAATTTTTGGATTTACTTAATTTTGCTGTATTTAAAACTTGCCTTTACTGCTCTGCTCAATTGGTTTTGGTTGCTTTACTCTTTAAGCCATTTTTGTTTTACAGTTATTCTTTTATGGTTGCTTTACGGTTCTGGTTATTAATGTTTGTTTATTATTATCATTAAAGTACCCAAAAACAAACTTATCAATAGTAGTATATTTTTGAGAGTTCTGGTTTCCTTTTGTTTTCCCCTACGGCACTCGTTAGGGCTTCCCTTTTCGTTTGGCCGGGGTTCCCTAACTCAGTCAAACAGCGGAACCATTGCAAATTACTGGCAGCAGAGCGTGGTTAATTGATTTGTCTGTGTTGGTTAGGGAATATTTTTGGGTTTGTTGTTTGCTCTGTATTCTCCGGATCTCATTTTCTTACTTGTACCATATCCGTAGTATCAAGATGGCGGTATCGGTTAGTAATGTGGACAGATTACGGAAAGGTGAATTGTGGGTAGAGTTGGTTGTACGTGGAGGTCAATGTTCTATGACAACTGAAGTGGCTATTATGTTGGATGTTTTTCGACAAATTAAGGATGCTCCAATAATTACTGTTTCTATTGATCACGTGATAGTGACTAAGTGTGAGTCCACTTGCTCGTTGGCCTTAGCAGAGATTCAGGATAATTTAATGGATTTTGGGCGCGAGGATTCTCCCTCTAAGGCACAGTTGCTCCGGTGGCAAGTTAGAATTCGGCATTACTTGTTCTATTTAGATTATGTCTTACAGAGATTCCCTACTTTGCAGTCTTGTATAGCGTTGCAAAAGTTAAAGGATCAGTTTAAGTAATTAGCCCATAAGGTGGAGGAAGATTTTGGGACTACACAGAATGACACTGGGGCGTCTCCCTTGTATAATCAAGGATTGTCGGATGTGGTTCAGCCTGCGATTGCGGTATCTGCGTTTCGGCCACTTAGACTCGCTCATCCCCTCCAACAATTCGTGGAGGGCTTTCAGTTAAACGACATTGTTGATGTACCATCGGCTTTACAGTTTCTCTATTTTCTTGTTCGATTGACGCTAATGGCTAAGCGTTATTTGGTACCCACGGCTCAAGTGATAGAATTATTATCTGTCAAGGTGTCTGGGATAGTTTTGGACCTCTTAATGCGGTGTGCTGGTTTGGCCGAGCCTGTGACTCGCTTTCATTTGGCCCTATTAGACATGTTCATTCCACGTAGGGAATGCACGAGGATAATGCAAGACGTATATTTTCGTCCTCAGGGTCTAACGGAACCGTTTACAGAATATATGGTTCGGGTTAAGGAAATTGCTTTAGTGTTGGTGCTCCCTGATACGGAAGCGGAAATTTGTGATGTCATTTTATCAGGACTCAATCCAGTCGTCAGGTCGGCTTTGGTTTTAGGACCTCGGCCGTCAAATTTGCAGCAGTTGGAAGCATTGGTACCTAAACTCAATGAAGTTATGCTTGTTGATAGGCTGCGTCTGTCAGAGCCTCCGGGCTCATTAGCAACTCCTAATACCACTGTATCAGCTCCTTCTTCGGCCATTGTTCCGGTTTCTGGTCGTCGGGCCACTATTAAATGCTTTCAGTGTGGTCAGGAAGGCCATGTTCGACGAAATTGTCCCAATAGGAGGACCGTGAATCGGGGTTTTCTTCGTGTTTCTAATCAGGGGCGACAGTTTCGACCTTTATGACGCCAGAAGGTTAAGTCGACCATTTGTTTGTCTCGGCGTATTTGTGGTTATCCGTTTTCGGGTAAACCCTTAGTTCAAGTTTCTCTTGAGAAGTTGCCTTTATTGGCGTTATTAGATTCCGGAAGTTCTGTCTCTTTGATTCAGCTTGATTGGCTTAGGTTAAATTTACCATGTATTATGTCGCGTGCAACCACGTGTCAGTTGGTTTGTTTGATGGTCAATGGTCAGGCCTTTCAAGTTACTCAAAAGGTATCATGTACTATACGTTTCCCACGTTTTACGTGGAAACATAGTTTTTTTGTCGTTCCCAAGCTTCCTTATGCATGTGTCCTAGGTGCCGATTTTATGTCAAGGACTGGGATGGCTATTGATTTTTCCACTAGGCAGATCGCTTTTCATTTTGCTCCCCGGATAAAGTTGGACTTTGTGAGGGATTTTAAACCATCTCGGCCCCCTTTAACTTTGGGAGATATTAATTTGGTAACCCAAAATTGCGCAACTTCTTCTCTGTCTCATTTGTCCCCTGAACAGGCAAAGCAAATAGAGCATTTAGTTGGGGAATTTGATTCATTGTTTACAGATGTTTTAGGGGTCACTCATTTGACTCAATATGAAATTCAGTTAACTGATTCTACTCCGGTCAAGTTATCTCCATATAAGCTCACACCACCGAAGATGGCTATATTAAAAGAGAAAATACAGAAGATGCTTGACCAAGGGGTTATTAGACCATCTACTTCAAATTACAGCAGCCCCATATTTCTAGTACCGAAGGGAGATCAGGATTTTAGACCGGTCATAGATTATCGTCTCTTGAACAAAAGAATCCTTATTGAAAGTACCCCTTTGCCCGATTTGCATACAGCTGCTCATCATTTTTCGAAGGCTCGCGTTTTTACGACCCTGGATTTGAACAATGCTTATCATCAGATTCCTTTGGCTGAACATTCCAAGCATCTAACAGCTTTCGCTACCCCCTGGCGCCTTTATGAATTCAATAGGGTCCCATTTGGTTTGGCTACGGGCGCGCAAGTCCTCACTCGTTTGCTGGATAATTTGTTTTCGGACATAAAATTTAAATATTTGTACCATTACTTAGATGATCTTGTAGTATATTCCGAGGATTTTGACTCACATCTTGTTCATTTACATGAGGTCTTTCGTCGCCTACAGAGCGCCGGGTTATCAGTTAAGCAGTCTAAAGTTCATTTTGCTACCTCTCAAATATCATTTTTGGGCCATATGGTTTCCCCTTCTGGTATTACCATAGACCCAGATCGCACTAAGGCTATTAGAAATTTTCCGGCACCCAAGAATAAGCGTGAGGTGGCTCGATTTTTGGGAATGGTTAACTTCTTCTCTAAATTTATTTCAAATTTTTCTACTCGGGCGGAACCTCTTAATTGCTTACGTAGGAAAGGGGTTACTTTTGCGTGGGCCGAGGAGCAGGAAGCGGCATTTGTTGATCTAAAAGAGGCTATTTCAAACCCTCCTGTCTTGGCTTTTCCAGATTTTGCTATGCCCTTTATTTTACAGACGGATGCTAGTGCTAGCGCGCTAGCGGCTGTTTTGTTGCAGGAATTTCCTGAAGGTCGTCGTCCCATTTATTATAGTTCGCGTACTTTATCTCCTGAAGAACGTAAATTTTCTACATATGAATTAGAAACCTTAGCGGTGCTTTTTGGATTGGAGAAGTATAGGGTGTACTTAGAACATGTGCATTTCTTTTTAGAGTGCGATAACCAGGCTTTAACGTGGGCGTTAGCTGTCCCAAGGAAGACAGGTCGTCTTGCGCGTTGGGGTGTCCGGATAGGTGCCTTTAAGTTTACTCCTTCCTTTATCAGAGGTTCAGAAAATTGTATTGCGGATGCTCTTACCCGGGTATTTTCCGAACCTACTGAGGAGTGTGTTTATTTCGAGACTTTGGATGCTCCTGCGGATACTCAGATTGAGAGCTTCTCATTTTCGGCATTTCCTGAAATGTTTGTCAGTATACCTGAACTTCAACTTACCGATTCTGGGTTGGCCTCAATTATTGAGCAAATTAAATCAGGAGTTTCACTGCAGGATTATAAGATTCATGAGGGTGTTTTGATGGGAAGAGCTAGTTTTGATCGGCGTTATAAAGTCATAGTTCCGAAGGCAGCTATTCCCATGATTCTCAGTTATTTTCACGATTCTCCTTTCGGGGGTCATTTAGGCATTGCCAAAACCAGAAATCGAATTCGTGAACAGTTTATGTGGCGGGGCATGGATTTCGATGTAAGAAAGCATGTTAAGTCTTGCCGCATTTGCGCATTGTCCAAACCCGCGCAGGCTACAAATTGGGGATATTTGGCTTCGGAGGTTCCCTCCGCGCCCATGGAAAAACTATTTGTAGATTTTATCGGACCGTTCCCTCGTTCTATTCAGGGAAATATTTTTGCATTGGTGCTTACTGATGCTTTCTCAAAGTTCGTATGGATTTCACCTCTGAGTGCTGCTACTGCTCGCCTTGCTATTCGGGAACTTGGAACAATATTTGGATCTTTTGGTGCTCCTCAATATCTGGTCTCTGACAACGGTTCGCAATTTAAGTCGCGTCTCTTTCGTTCCTTTTGTTTTGATTGGGGTATTAAGCATTTTACTACTACCCCTTATTACCCTAACCCCTCATTAGCGGAACGGGTCAACCGTAACCTTAAGTCCGCTTTAATTGCTTATCATCACCAGCAGCACAATTGCTGGGATAAATACTTGAAGCAACTTCAGTTTGCTTTCAATTCTGCGAGACATGAGGTTCATAAGACGACGCCGTTTTCATTGTTATTTGCCTACCAACCTGCGTCTCCTTTGGCTAATTTGTGGGCGTTAAATGATTTATTACCGGCTGACAATTCTCCGCATACCATTCGTACTAATTGGAAGGCTGCCTTGAATAATCTGCGTAGAGGCCACTCTATGAGAAAGCAGCGATACGATGCGTCCCGTCGTCCCTCCCCATTCAAAGTGGGAGATGTTGTTATGTGCCGTAACTATCCTCAGTCCTCGAAAGCAGATGCGTTTGCCGCGAAGTTAGCTCCTCGCTATCTTGGCCCGTTTAAGATTCTCAGAATTTATAAGGGGGTGTCTGTTCTTTTGCAAGAATTGTCTTCTTCCTGCAGGCGCCGCGCTCACCTGTCTCAGCTTAAATTGTATAACTCGGGGTAGCAAGTGAGTCACTTGGCATTGTCCTGATGATGGGTGACTCACTTTCAGGAATTAGCGATCCTGCCCCATGCGAGCTCTTGATTTGTCCCATTCCCTTAACCGGGATAAATCCTGTCCCATTCCTCTCCCAATCATCCTTTCTTATCCCTTCCATATTCATGAAAGCTCCCAATTATACTTTCCTTTCCTCCTACAGTAATGGTATCTTTTCGGATGTTAGCATATAGAACTCCAGTGATTTGTCTTCAGATCTTTGACACATGAGAATATCACTATTGCATACTTGCCAACTTTTACAGTTTGCCCGTAAAATGTATGGTTATGTCCGTGTGCTAGGGCTATTCAAGAGTCAGTCACTTGCGAGTTCCTGAATATTTTGGAGGAATTTATGATTTCCTTTTCAAGTCAGTGTGCAAGATAAATATGGTAACATGTATGGTTACCTAATTCTGAAAGTTTTGCCTCATTTCCATTCGCCCTTGCTGGGATATTTAGCTGTTGCGCAGAGCCTACCTTTGCTGTTGATCCTGTTATTTTGAGTGACCTTTTGGTGTTCCTATAAATTTGGCTCGAATTTAATATCCTTTGTTCTTTTTTTAATTTTTGGGGGTAATATTTTAAATATAATTATATATATTTATAAGGTCACTTAATTTCAGTGGGTGTCAGCTTAATTAAATTGTTCTTATTGGGAAAATTTTCATGCTTCCACACCGGTGATGCCCTGCCGGTATGCCCTGTTCACCTGCCTCTCCCCAGTTATAGTTTGTGTGGGGTCGGGGCAAGTGAATTATTATTTTGTTGTACATAGTTGTTATATAGTGCATTATGTCTCATAGCTGTTTCATTGCATACCATGTTTAATTCTTGTTCTATAATTGTAATGCTATACTTGTCTAATTTAAAAATGCACATGGTTTATTGTGAAATTCAATATTTATATGTCTATAAAATTATAATTGATTGACGATGATTTAGTTTGTATAAGTAAGTTTATATTTTCTTTGTGAGCCCCCTCTGCTGCTTTGTTTTATTATGTTTCAGATTCTTATCCTTCTCGGCTACCATCCCTTTTTCCTTCCTCGTGCTACTCTGTGGGGACACGTTCTGGACCTTCTGAGTTGCGATGTGCTGACTGCTGTGCAAGTTTCTTCTGCTCTCGTGGTGTGTGCAGCCGGGTGGTCCTACGTGGGAATTTCACCGTCGGACGCTATTTGGTGGTTTAAAATACTGAAGCCTGTGCCTCCTCTTCCGGATCCTGACAACTTTATACATGTTCTGGCCCGCTTCAGTTTCTGCCTTAGCGTCATCCGTCTGCAGTGTCGACGTTATAAGTAAAGAAAAATCTATACTCCTGGTTAGCGGCTTGTCCGCTTAATATTGCTGCCAAAATTATGATGCAAATTTTCGCCTGTGACTGTTCCTGGGAGTTATATACTTAAGCTTTTATCATCACCTTGGATGGCTGCCCGGTTGCTACGTCGTGGGATATATACTGTTGGGGTTTGCTGGCCTCAATTATGGTCTTCTCCTTGTGTGTTCAGTGTCAGCTACTGAAGTTTGCGGACTGTATGTGTGGAGTTACCTTCTTCGTCTACTTACAGTGTAGCATGTTCCTTCTGTTTTCCTAGTTGTTTCCCCTTTTGGCTACTTATTGTTCCCTTTCCTCGAGTTCCTATAAATGGTTATTTTTTTTTCTTCTCGCAAGCTCGCAGATTGGGGGGGGGCTATTGTGCTGTTATGTGTTCTTTTTATGTTTTGTATCTGTATTATACATCCAGCCAGTCACTTTACGTTGCTTGTCCCCTTTGCTTAACGCTCTCTTTGGTGCTCTCTTTTTTTTTCCTCTGTGGGTTGCTGACGTGGCATGTGCTTTGGCCGTACGCGCTGAGTGGTGGATTTCTGTCCGCATTGCAGGGATAGCTCTCTGCCCGGTAACTACTGATGCGGATTGTGGAAGTTTTTGTAATGAATTTTTAAGGAACGTCTATGTGATTTTCGGTGGATCGACCTTATGTAAAGGTAGGCTTTATTATCAGTTTTATGTCCTGGTAATGGTGAGTGAATTTTGGGGCGGAAAACGTTATGTGTGTTTGAAAATAAGAGTTCGTAAGGTGACTGGCTCTTGGAGTTGTTCATAGGTTTAGTGTGTTTTGTTTCTTTTCCAGTTGAGTTATATTTTCAGTACGTGATTTTCAGTGTATAGTTAGTTTAAAATTTGTGATAAGAGCTTTACACAGTTGTGCAATTTGAAAATGCATATTTTGATTCATGAAGGTAAAAAGCATCAGTAGTGTGAAATTTGTGAGAAAATCTTTTGGCATTTGTCGTCTGAAATTGCATAGTTTGATAAAATGAGGGCAAGAAGCAATATAAGTAGAAATTTGTGAGTAGAGCTTTACATATTTTGGGCACTTTGAAAATGCATAGTTAATTCAAAATTACAGATATTCTGTTGTGTAAATTATGAGAGCAGTAATTGCAGTTAAAACCCAGTTATGCTGAACCCATTTATGCTGAACTTTGTAACTGAAAACGGTTGGGTTGTAAAGCTATCTACATCTAGCTTAGCTGGACTTTGAAGCTCTCGGTTTCCTGAATTTCATTAAAGTCTGTTTCGGTCTTGTTCAACATTCTTAGCTAGTCTTTGACTAGCTAAACATAATTAAATTTTTTGGTCTGATGTTTATAGTGGCCTTGTTTTATAAACTTTCTAAATTGATTTGGTTTGTTGAATTTTTGGATTTACTTAATTTTGCTGTATTTAAAACTTGCCTTTACTGCTCTGCTCAATTGGTTTTGGTTGCTTTACTCTTTAAGCCATTTTTGTTTTACAGTTATTCTTTTATGGTTGCTTTACGGTTCTGGTTATTAATGTTTGTTTATTATTATCATTAAAGTACCCAAAAACAAACTTATCAATAGTAGTATATTTTTGAGAGTTCTGGTTTCCTTTTGTTTTCCCCTACGGCACTCGTTAGGGCTTCCCTTTTCGTTTGGCCGGGGTTCCCTAACTCAGTCAAACAGCGGAACCATTGCAGCATCTCTGGAAGATACTGAACCTAAATACCAAGTTTGGTGTTTATCCGACTGTTCGTTTTTGAGTTATGCTGTTCACAGACACACACACACACAGACACACACACACACAGACACACACACAGACACACACACAGACACACACACGGACATGTTTCCAAAAATGCTTTTTTTGGATTCAGGAGGTCTCAAAACATGTATTTCCGGTGAAATCTCGGTATCGAATTTTTGGGTGGAATGCAATACTTCCCCTACTTAACTATACGTAGTAGAGAAAGTCAAAATGAATAACGAATTTGAGAAAAAGTATAAGTATTGGAAAATTTAAGGAAATAACAAGCAATATCTCGAAAACGGTTCACTCAACAAAAGAAATGTATATGACATAAGTTGTGTATTTTAACGCGATCTACATTTTTTGTGTAGTAACATTTTGTCTATCTCTTATGGTTTACCAGTTATGCAAACGTCGTTCACAATGAAGAATACTTTTGGAGACATTCCCAGAAAATTCGAGATATACATTTCATTTCTCATGACATTATCTTAAACATATGATATTTTAATCAAAATCGTTAGAGCCATTTTTGAGAAAATTAAAATTTTCGAAAAATGTTCCATGTAAAGGGTAGTCTGGGGTGGGGGGATTTTCTTGAAAACCTTCGTGTCGCATCTCTGGAAGATACTGAACCTAAATACGAAGTTTGGTGTTTATCCGACTGTTCGTTTTTGAGTTATGCTGTTCACAGACACACACACACAGACACACAGACACACACACACACAGACACACACACGGACATGTTTCCAAAAATGTTTTTTTTTGGATTCAGGAGGTCTCAAAACATGTATTTCCGGCGAAATCTCGGTATCGAATTTTTGGGTGGAATGCAATACTTCCCCTACTTACTATACGTAGTAGAGAAAGTAAAAAGACTAAGAGATATCAGCGAACAGGAAATAGAATCGGATTGTAAAATTAAGCTTTCTCTAAGTCTAGCAAACGAAATAAAATTGAATTAGGGGTAAGTATTTAACTTAGGAAGTGGCTAAAATGCCCGAAGCTAAGTCAATTTTTGTTCAGTTAGTCACAGGAAATTTATCACCATTTCCCTTTTTATTGCTCTTTTTGTTTTGTTTACTTTCCTGTTATTTATTTGTCACCATACTTGTATCTTAAATATGCATGTAAGGCCAATGAATCATGCACTAAATGCTTGTGTAATAACTTCAATAATTTGAAACCAATAAAGATACCTTATCCATCCGTCCGTCGTTCGTCCATCCATCCATTCATCATCATCTACTTTCTTTTGCGTGAATATCAGAAAAATTTTCATGTGTTATTAGAAATAGCCAGGGCGTAAGAAATTACAGTTGTAAGGGGTAAAGAGAAAGATTCACCATAAAGATCTTAAGATTATAAATAATTTTATAAAGAAAGTTGTAGGAGAATCTATCACACCATAAAGCTCGATACCTGAGGTTGAAGGGAACGTTTCTGTTAGGCCACTGCTGAGCGGAAGCCGAGCGAGACAGCACTGGCGCCTCCATGTCCGCGGGTCCTACCTCTACCGCCATTTAGCCACTTAAACCTCGTTAACCGGTCGTTTGATAACCGGGTGTTGCGAGGGAGACACAATTATTTAAGTGGATTGTTGTTGTTGCTGCGGTCAGGTGGTCACTGTTCCTCCTCTTACAACAATATTATCATAGTATCTCAAATTATGTTGAAAACGTCACCTCCAGCTTAGGGACACCAAGGCAATAGGGTAAGGAAAGGTGTTTTTGCAATATAGGTAATTTCGCAGCATATCTTTAAGAGCATGCTGCAAACTTGCCTATTCCTCTAAGGTTTCATAGTTTTCTTAGCAGGTAGAATGATATCTTCCCTTCAAACTGATCCACATTTTCAGATCCTCGCGGTCAATACAATAAAGAGGCCAAAGATTTACCCATTTAGCGTCCAGTTTACTGGTACAAAGGAAGATATTGCATGCCTACTCAGTTTTAAATTTAGTTTCAAGCTATTTATGCACGTGTTATTAACAATCCGGCCCTCGTAGCCGTGGTCGCTCCGGCACTCCGCCAAGCTGAGGGTCGCGGGTTCGAGTCCCGCCTCGGGCTGTATGTGTGTTGCGGAAATAAGTGGTATGAAACAGTAAAACACAGTAGCATAAACTGAGTACAACAAGGGAACTTTAAAAAAAACTATGGAATATATATATGTGTGTGTGTGTGTGGTGTATACTATTGTATAAACGATTTAGGAATTTTTTTGTGACGCATAAGCATACTCTTAGAACCTTAAAAAAATCAGGGCACTTTGTTATGAAACTGTGTCTACATCCTAGACCGTTCAATTCTTCAGCTGTTTAGGTTACTCTTATATCAGTTCTACATGTTCCTGCACAACAGTTGTTAAATACACTGCCGTTTGTGAAATTTGCAACACCAAGAAGGAAACACGTTAATTCAACGAATTTAATACCACAGATTAGGTACATGACAAGTAACAAATGATAAACTTTTCAAATCTATACATCACCTTTGAGTCCTAATATTCAGTATTTGGTGTGGCCTCCATGCGCTGCAATTAGAGCTGCTTTACGCTGTGGCATTGAATCAGAAAGGTTCTGTATAAGTTCCTGAGGGATTTCCCTCCACGCAGTTTGTAATCGAGCCCACAAATCCGTGACACTGGTTACTGGAGGACCGTGACGCACCAGGTGCCGACCAACCATATCCCAGACATGTTCGATAGGCGACATGTCAGGCGAACGTGCAGGCCAGGGAAGCAATGGTACCTGTCGCTCTTCGAAGAAGGCTTGTACATTCCTCGCAATATGTGGCCGGGCATTGTCCTGTTGAAATATGCCTGTGGAGATGTCTGAAGCAGAGGGAGTACCTCTGGCTCTACAACCACCATTAGGTACCGGTTGCTGTTCAAAGTGCCCTCAATTCAAAGGAGGTGAGATCCGTTGTTGTAACCAATGGCGCCCCAAACCATCACACCTGGTGTTTGTCCGCTATGCCGCTCAACAATGCAGCCCTCCAGGTTGCGCTCACCACGTTACCGCCGGACACGTATGCGGCTATCACTTTAGGACACGTTGAAGTGGAACTCGTTCAAAAGACTACATTTTGTCAATCAGCACCCCAGTGACGGTGTTCACGTGCCAATTGCTGTCGGAACAGCCTGTGGTTTCTGAACAATGGAAGCCGACGTAATAGCATGCATGCAACCAGTCCAACCTGCAGCAGACGGCGACGAAACGTTGACGCAGACAAGTTCACACCCGTTGCAGTGCTCCTGCCAACACTGTGGATGACGCTGTACGGTCCGTTATGGTCATGCGGACAAGATGACGGTCATCCCGTGCTGTGGTCATGTTCCATGGTCCAGTACCCGCTCTTCGCTACGTACGACCTTCATCTATCCACTGCTTCCACACACGCATCACTGTCGTAGCAGCTTGCTCTGTACAATCCGAAATGTCACGGTATGACAAACCCGCTTCCCGGAGACCGATCATTCTGCCCCGTTCGAACTCACTCACATGGCTCCCTTTGACGTCGACGAGGCATACTGGCACACTCTTTATTGTTTCCACCTTGTTTGATAGCTCTGCACTGACTACACTGGGCGCAACACGGACCTTGTCGGACCGACACGAGGGGGCTCTTCTAGGCCTACGTGTACCCCATCTCTCTGCAAACCTAACCACTTATTGCTTGCACACTCTTCTACACTTGCACCACTTTGGGGTTATTCGGGAAATTCTTTCTTGGTGTTGCAATTTCCACAAACGGCAGTGTATATTACAGAGGTTAGTATACATAATCATAAAAACTCATTAATTTTAGACTATTGCCAAATTACCTTACCTAATGCTATGTCATGTTCTCAATTTACCTAAGCATCATAATAAAATAGCATTTATTTGTTAAGCAATATATTTGGAGTTATAAACTTAATATTTCATTTGATGTTTTATTAATTTTGCAGAATTTCGCTCAACATGGCTCCTAAGAAGACAAACACTGATAAAAAAAAACAGGAAATGAAAAAGTGAACAGAAATTATGAGATCTTTTGAGTGCAGCTAGGAAACAGAAATTCAAAAGTATAACAAGATACAAAGCAGCAAAATTGCATAATGTTCCTTACAACACAATTAAGATATTTGAGCTCGAAAATAAAGACCTGGAACATCCAGGAATACAAACATTGTGTCGGTCATTTGTATTACCAGTTGATATCGAACAACGCATCATCATGGCAAATTTCATCATTTATCATGACAAATGCCAAAAACAGCAAATAAATAAACCTCTTTACACGTGTGATAGATGCGAAGGTTCAGGTTCTGAAGACGAGGACTATGTACTGCAGGGACCAGATGGTATGGTGTTGCAAAATTACCTTGCACTACTGCAAAATTAACTTACCTACCTGCGCAGGCTGTCATTATGTTTATCACAGTTAAAAATACTGTGTTCAGTAAAATGTCTTTTGTGTGTGCGATTACCGAAAAAAAAATTGTTTCCAAAGGTGTATATTATCTTAATATAATGAAAGTTACATTTTGTGAAAATACTGTGAAGTTGTCTTATCTTACCCTAAAGGTAATTCCTGAAAGATACCTGTGAAATTTTGAAAATGCCCAGTACAGTTATTACACACAACAGTCTAGCTTGCATGGTTATTTAATTAGTATAATTTTTATTATGTAAATTTATTATTCTAATAAAATTTCTTCACGCGAATCACTTTTAAAACAAATCTGATGTGTTACACTCACATGACTTTCTCTACTCTGGTACAAACTATTTTTAGAAACTCTTAGTCTCCATCTATTTCATATTAGTCGAGATAAACATTTGCAGAAACGATCTTTTGACATGCAAAAAGAATTACATTTTACACATAGCGACCAGTTCTAAAAATATTTGACTATCTTAAGGCCTACTATGTTCTCCTTGTTTTGTATTTGTAAGGGCATTATAAGCATAGACATATCTCTTAATAGCTGGTTGGTATGTGCAGCACCATTCTCGTTGCCACAGATTAATACTCTTTGCATATCCAAGACAAAAAAAAGAATAACGAATTCCCATTTGAGAAAAAGTATAAGTATTGGAAAATTTAAGGGAATAACAAGCAATATCTCGAAAATGGTTCACCTAACAAAAAAATGTATATGACATAAATTGTGTATTTTAACGCAATCTACATTTTTTGTGCGGTAAAATTTTGTCTATCTCTTATGGTTTACCAGTTATGCAAAAGTCGTTCACAATGAAGAATACTTTTGGAGACATTCCCATAAAATTTGAGATATACATTTTATTTGCAATAAAAATATCTTAAACATATGATATTTTAATCAAAATCGTTACAGCAATTTTTGAGAAAATTAAAATTTTCGATAAATGTTCCATGTAAAGGGTAATCTGTGGTGGGGGGATTTTCTTTAAAACCTTCGTGTCACATCTCTGAAAGATACTGAACCTAAATACCAAGTTTGGTGTTTATCCGACTGTTCGTTTTTGAGTTATGCTGTTCACAGCAGACAGACAGACAGACACACACACGGACATGTTTCAAAAATGCTTTTTTTTGGATTCAGTGGGTCTCAAAACATATATTTCCGGTGAAACCTCGGTATCGAATTTTTGGGTGGAATACAATACTTCCCCTACTTACTATACGTAGTAGAGAAAGTAAAATGTTCACATCACAAATTCAGATGTTACAGTAAACGAATTTATAAAAAGATCTATCATATCAGATTGTTTATAATAATCCCTAATTATTGTAAAAATTTTGATGTGTTATATTAGCATGACTTTCTCTACCGTCTATCGTTTATTTGTAGGTATAAAAACTCTTCTGACTAGAGCTTATTTTTCTATCTATTACATTTCAATCGAGACAAACCTTTGCAGAAATAGCTACATTACACATTTCGTTATAGATACAAGGGAACAAAAAAGAACAGACTGACACCGTTGTTTATCAACAATTATTTAACGAAATTTCTGGAACCTACTAAGACTATAAAAAATATTTACAGATGTTTCAAAAACTCAACACTGAGTAGGAAGTGCAACCGTCTTACCAAATGGAATCATATAGAAAGGCTCTCTCATTACTTCTGAATTTATTCTAGTGAGTTATACGCTCCGAAACAAGCATTTTCATACATTACAGAATCCCATAAACAACTATACATGCGTTTTTCTTATTCAAAAACTGCTATCTTAGCCACTCAAAATATACATAGAGAAAACAAACTTATCCAAGAAATACAGACGTCATATAATCATGCAATGGAACAAGGAAAACAAGTGATATTTTTTTGGATTCCATCGCACCAACAAATACGAGGCAATGAGAGAGCGGACGAAGTAGCTAAAGCGGACATCCAAAAACCAGCATTTAATGCAGAGATAACAACAAACCATTCACACTTAGCCCTATATATCCGAACCAAAATCATTACTTCATGGAAAAAAATATGGTCTCAAAATCAGGTAAACAAGCTACTTACTGTAATAGATCTTCAAACAACAAATATATTTTTACAAACTTAAACAGGAAACATCATGTTATCACCGCTTAAGAACTGGACATACAAAGATGACACACTCCTCTCTGATCACCAAATGCCAACGTTATTATCCACACAGGAAAATATATAACATCCCAAATAATATTAACTGTCTTAATGATTCAACAATGTATAAAAGGATTATAATGCTCTTACAAAATATACAACTGTAAGATGAAATTTAAACCAGTTGTAGTATAATTATAACTGTACTTTAACTGTATTGTTCACATAAGTAAATCATTATCTGTTTATTACCAAATTATATCATATATGTGTATTCCCAGAAATTTGTTAATGTTCAACCACCACTGTACTATTGTTAGAGTCGCGAATAGACCTTTGTGAGTTAAAGCGACTTAAAATAAATAAATTTAAAAAATCTGATGTGTTACACTCACATGACTATGTCTACTCTTGAACAAACTATTTTTACAAACACTTATTCTCCATATGCTTCATGTTAATCGAGATATCGAAATGTTAATCTTATCGCTAATTTTCTTGTAGATGCAAGGGGAATTGCTAGGTTTTAAGCTATAGTTAAATATTTTAAGAGCTGGTTGCTAAGTGGAGTATTCCATTCTCTTTGCATTACCTGGACAAAAAAATGAATAACGAATTCCGATTTGAGAAAAAGTATAAGTAATGGAAAATTTAAGGGAATAATAATCAATATCTCGAAAATCGTTCACTCAACAAAACAAAACCCAAAAAATGTATTAACATAAATTGTGTATTTTAACGCGATCTACATTTTTTGTGTAGTAAAGTTTTGTCTATCTCTTATGGTTTACCAGTTATGCAAAAGTCGTTCACAATGAATAATACTTTTGGAGACATTCCCAGAAAATTTGAGATATATAATTCATTTGCCATTAAAATGTCTTAAACTTATGGTATTTTATTCAAAATCGTTAGAGCCATTTTTGAGAAAATTAAAATTTTGGAAAAATTTTCCATGTAAAGGGTATTCTGGGGTGGGGGGATTTTCTTGAAAACCTTCGTGTCCCATCTCTGGAAGATACGGAACCTAAATACCAAGTTAGGTGTTTATCCGACTGTTCGTTTCTGAGTTATGCTGTTCACAGACAGACAAGTAGACACACAGACACACACACACACACGGACATGTTTCCAAAAATACTTTTTTTGGATTCAGGACGCCTCAAAACATGTATTTCCTGTGAAATCTCGGTATCGAATTTTTGGGTGGAATGCAATACTTCCCCTACTTACTATACGTAGTAGAGAAAGTAAAAAGGGGAACAGTGACAGTCAGATGTTTCAGAACTGGACGCTATATGCTGGCCTTAAAATACCATACTCTTTGCATGACATCGCGTGAAACAAATAAAATTGATTTTAAAAGATCTTGAACAATTCGAACCATTACTAACGGGTATCTCAGAAATGGCTTATAACATAAAAAGGTTATTTCAAATAAACTGTGTGTTTTCAAGACATCTACATTGTTTGTGTACATTTTCGTCTATCCCTTAACATTTTCCAGTTATACAAGATTATATAAAACTCCTTCCGAATGTAGAGGACTTCACAAGGCTATTCCCAAAAAATTCAATATATCATTTTATTTGTCATGTAAATATCTTTAATATATGATGCTTTAATAAAACTTGTTAGAATTTTTAGAAAATAATTTTTTTTAAAAGTTTCCGATGTAAAAGATAACTGGGGAAGGGGGATTTGCTTGAGCATCTTCTTGTCGCATCTTTGGAAGGTACCGAACTTAAATACCTAGTGTGGTATGCTTCCGTGTTTTCTTTTTGAGTTATGACCACAGACACACATACAGGCCTTTTGTAAATATGATTTTTTTTATTCAAGCGGCCTCAAGCACGTATTTCCAGTGAAATCTCGGTATCGAATTTTTGGGTGGAATGCACTACCTTCTCTGTCTACTATATATTTATGTTGTACAGAAAGTAAAAACAAATGATAATAGGAAGGGAAAGTCATGTGAATTTAACACCTCAGATTTTCTAAGTTTGTACTCTGTGAACTGGGCCCGCTGCTACAGAAGTCGCAGCTATAGCGTTCCTTCTGCAATGAAATAAGGGTAACCGATTATAGTCATGAATGTTAGATGCAAACGATCACACACTATGGGGCGCTCTAAGTGTCCTATGGACGCGGGTTGGCTTCACTGGCTGTACCTAATGAGAGGATATTTTCTACAGCGAAGGTATGTTATCTCTGACAGGATACATACGTATTTTTCGCAGGTAATAAATTTCAAAGCATGTTTTCGGTAACAAGTGGCCCTTCTATCAAAGTGACAATGATTTACGCGAAGCTGACGGGCCACACCTTTGCCAATGATTCATTACAACGGCATATGCCAAGACTGTCTCTTCTCACCTGACATAAACATTCATTTCCTTTCTCCAGCTTACTTTGGTTTCTTCCTAGAACATACATTCCGATCTCTTTGTTCCTGGTATTGAAGTTGTTGATTTCTTAATACTTAGTGAGATAGCAGCAGCATTTAAACAAAGTGACCTGTGACAGTTCACTCATAGCAGGGAAGTGGGAGAACAGTGTTATCGGACTGTATTAGAAAACTAGTAAGCAATATGAAAACACGTGCTACCAAAATGAAATTCAGTTTTATTTATGGGGCCCTTTACTGCTGTGGTCTTTAGCGTCACATTCTATATTGGACGTGAAAGACCGGAAATTTTGTTCAGAGGGCTTTATCGGGCTTGAGGTTCTTTTACGTGCCGTAAATCTACGAACACGGGACCACCGGCTTCACTGCCTTTTCGAAGGAAGCTTTGCTAAGGATTTTTACCCCCGAAAAAATCCATCGCCCTCTGCCGAGTTTGAACCCGCGACCTCGGGAACTAGAAGCTAGCATGGTAACCACTACATCACGGAGGACGACACGTGCTACGAAATAAAATAATATGGTAATGTGCTATTACTCAAAGTTCAGCTTTTTAAACGATGGTAAAGGAGGGTGGTAGAACCTTACTGAAAAAATTGAAATTGAGTTTGATTTATGGACACTTTAACTACTATGGTCCTTAGCGTCTCATTCTATATTGGGCGTTAAAGACCGGATAATTTTGCTCAGAGGCCTCTTTATCAGGCTTGAGGTTCTTTTACGTGCCGTAAATCTACGACACGGGACCACCGGCTTTACTTCCCTTCCGAAGGAAGCCCTGCTAAGGACTTTTACGCCCGAAAAATCCATCGCCCTCCGCCGGGTTTGAACCCGCGACTTTGGGAACGAGAGCGGAGAGGAGGTTGCTATGAAAAACATACACTAACATACCTCTACATCAACTATCACAAGTCGCTTCTTGTTTAAGACAAACTGTAAGTGAGGTTCTGAGTGGCTGGGGCCCCTTTCCAGGGTTGCCAGATAACTGAAATCAAAATAATGGATAGTTGCGATTTCGCCCACCCATGTGCCATTGAGAAACACTTACGGGAACATTCACAAAATGCGTTGTACTTATCGTCGCCATTTATATTAACCAACCGCTAAATTCATTTAGTTTACGCAATCCTTACGAAAATCATACAGCCTCATCTTTTTTTTAACAGGATCACCTTTGTGTTTCAAATTCTTATACATTTCATTATTAATTTACTTTCTGTTTTCCAACAAAATAACCAGGTGTTTGTGTTCACTTCAGAAGCTTCTAACAAACACCCATCATTGTTGATGGATATCAAACAAAAGGGAAAAGTAAACGACACGACATTGTTAATTAATAGGCATCATATCTGCCAGAATGGCCAACCCCCAAAAATCGACAAATTTGTAGGCAATGAACCAATTGTAAGTGGGTCAGTACCAACACTGCCAACTGAGTTAACAGGGCAAAATTTACCGGGTATTACTTTTTGCGGTATAAATAATGCGGTCAGTTTTATCAACTCCAGAAATGAAAACATTAATACATGCCTACATTTTTTTTATTTCATTGGGACGCAGCGGCTATGACCCAAGATTTTCGGGAGGTCGGGGCTGGGTAGTCGGAATAAACAACGATAACTGCTGCTCGCCAGCGTAAACGCCGGGCGCGCAATCAGCAGATAACTAGAACCTGGAAGTTTCCCCTCCTCTCCTCCTCCAGAAAATTTGTCGAAATAGTTCTAGAACGTTCGAGAACCTTCTGGTGCAATATGAAGAGCGATTCTCCGAGCGAGTTGATGACGACTGTGTGACGTGCAGTGAGTGTTGTTGCGGAGCTAGCCATGAAGAGATCTAGTGTTCGACTACCCGGCGAGTGAACCGTCCGGAAGAAGAGGCTGCTTCACGAAGAAATGAAGTGGCGGAAAAACTGAACCATTTCACATTAGTGAAGTGGCAGTGTGAACAAAGTGAAGTTCCAGTGAAAGTAGAAATAGATAAGAACTAAACAGAGAGAACGTTAGACATTGGCAGTCGAAAAACTGGACAAAGTCACAATATATATTAAAAAGTCTGATGTTACGCTCACATGACTTCCTCTGCTCTTATACAAACTATTTTTACAAACACTTATTCTCCATCTACTTCATATTAATCTAGATAAACATTTACAGAAACTATTTCATTGCTAATTCTCTTCTAGATGCAAGGAAAATATGGTAGAATTTACGCGATAGTCAAATATTTTAAGAGCTGGTTGCTATGTGGCGTATTTCATTCTCTTTGCATGTCCAGGACAAAAAAAATGAATAACGAATTCCCATTTGATAAAAAGTATAAGCATTGCAAAATTTAAGGGAATAACAAGCAATATCTCGAAAATGGTTCACTCAACAATAAAAATGCATATTACATAAATTGTGTATTTTAGTGAGCTCTACATTTTTTGGGCAGAAAACTTTTGTCTATCTCTTACGGTTTACCAGTTATGCAAAAGTCATTCAGAAAGAAGAGGACTTTTCAGAAAATCCAATATATACATTTTATTTGTCATGAAATTGTCTTAAACATATGATATTTCAATAAAATCGTTAGAGCTATTTTTGAAAAAATAAAAATGTTCGAAAAATGTTCCATGTAAAGGGAAGTCCGGGATGGGGGGATTTTCTTAAAAAACTTCGTGTCGCATCTTTGAAAGATACTGAAGCTAAATACCAGGTTTGGTATATACCCAACTTTTCTTTTTGAGCTATGCTGTTCACAGACACGCAGACCCACGCACGAACCGTTTTCTAAAAGTGCTTTTTGGGTTCAGGGGACCTCAATACATTTATTTCCGGGTAAATTTCGTTATCTAATTTTTGGGTGGAATATAATACTTCCCCTACTTAGTACACGTAGTAGAGAAAGTAAAGATATGGGTCAAATATCGTCTCAGATAGAAATTGTCCGGGACGCAAGACAGTTAGCAGAAACTCGGGATATCTGCAAACCTGCCCCCTCCGTCTGATTATCCTATCCTATCCGAATACCTCTGCCAACCTTCAACTTCACGTTTTCTCGCAAGCTTCTCTTGTGTAGAACTTGAATTACTGGTTAACGTCAAAAAGCACCACAAACGCCATCTCCTGCTTTAAGCTAGATCACTCCCGTCCCAAAAGACTTTAATTGGATGTGTGTGGATGTGTAGAAGACAGAAATTCTGGATTACTAGCACCAACTTTCCTAACCATTCTTGAGCAAAGTGTGAAGATCCAAAATAGAAGTTGGACCTTCATAGCCACCATCCATTAGAAACGGTCATCAACGAAATGAGAGGAACATTTTTGCACATGTGTGTGTACCAAAATTCCAGCAAGATTATTTGAAACAATACATATGGACTAATAAGTTAGATGCTGTCACTTTTAATGGGCAACAACTCTGGAAGGTGCGCGCGCCAAGAATGTCACTGCTGTAATTCACGCGCACCAATCACAGGTAGTACGTTTAATGCCCTTCTTAGTGATATACTGCTGTTTTATGTTATCCGTGCCTCGCAATATACTATACCAATTAATCTTTCCTGTTCCTAAGCTCGGAAAATTACAGCGGATATTCTGGGAAATCATAAAGACGGTGAACGTTATGACCGGCAGGTGAGCTTCCTGGTGTTGCAATTGTAAATGATTCCTGTTAGTGTATCGCCTGTTGCGTACATACAAACCCAAGTAAATTTGCAAAAGTAGCAGAAAGGTGATTTGGCTTTACATATTACTCCAGAGGAAGTCAATAAACACTAAAATACAACTCATTCTGCTGCGGAAGGCATACTCAAAAAGAAGCCTTTAAAATATAACCGGTAACTTTAACTTGATTAAATTCAGCTTTCAAATGATTTCATTGTGCAGGTACTCAAAAACGAAAAGTCTGATAAATATCAAACTTTATATTTAAGTTCAGTGTCTTCAAAAACTAGGACACGAAGATTTTCAAGAAAGTACCCCTACTACAAACCACCCTTTTCATGGAATATTCTTAGGAATTTTTTTATTTTCTAAAAGTAGTATAACGATTTTGATTAAAATACCATATATTAAAGATATTATGTTTACGTGGAAAATAAAGTATATATCTTGAATTTTCCGGAGTGGCCTGTGAAGTCCTCTTCATTCGGAAGGAATTTTGTATAATCCTGTATAAAACGTTAAGCGATAGACGAAAACGTACCACACAAGAAATGTAGATCTCTTTAAAACATGAAATTTATTTAAAATAATTTTTTGTGGCTTTACACATTTGCGAGACATCCGTTATTAATGGTTCGATGTGTTCAATACTTTCGTTATTTTCAGATGTTTCTCGCGATTGCATGGAAACAGCATGGAATTTTAAGCCGGCGTATAACGTCCAGTTTTAAACATTTGACTATCTCTATACTCTTTATATCCTAACGAAATATGTTAGAATACTAAACTTTCGTAAGATTATTTGTATACCCACTAATAAACGATAGAATAATAATAATAATTAGAATAGCAAATCGAATACACCGACGCTTTTAATATTTATCGTTGCGAGGGATGTACATTTTCAACGTGTTAGAACAACAAACTCTAAATTATTTCCGTCGCGTTAGTCAAGAACGCGAAATAGTACGTAATTAGGAGCGCGAGGACCGAAAGCAAAGAGTGCACAGTAAATAAAGGATTATAAAAGATGAGAAGATTAGATTAGAATTCAGTGTTTAAGACGGTCGTGTGAATAAAAGTGAGTTGAGTAAAACCATGCCTGCATTCTTAATGCTACCACATCCTTTACCACGGAACCAGAATCCATGCTCATCCTATAATCCAGAACACTATACTAATATAACTAGCCGAGGAAAAGGCAGGAGCAGAATATCACAGCTGGTGAACGGATCTCCAAACCAGACTTCAGCCACGGCAGAGGATCCAGATTCAATACTGCCGTAATCATCCCCTGCAGCAGGCATCTTGCCTCAAAGATCGGCGCCGCAGAGTTGTTAACACCTACGCTGAAATCGTTTCCGAACCACCACAGTATATGATCTTTTGGTTTTTTAAACGATTTAGATAGGTTGCTTAGGTACCCCACTGTTCAGTAGCGCATACGATCTGAACAAACTATGCCCTCTTATTTAGGTAATTTACATTACCTCTACAGTTGTACTTCAAAAACTAAGATATACAAATATAGGCCATATCTCAAAATGTACACTTTTAGTTACGTAATGTTGATGGGTCTATGATTTTTAACAGATAAAAATTTTAATTGTACAACATAAGACTACTTACTAGACTGGAGAGCAGGCGTTAGAACCATTCCCTTACCTGGAACAAGAAATGAGAATGTTATTCATAATACTAGATATTATGGGCTTGTAAACCTACTAAATAATAACACAGATAGACAATGTGTCACGATTCTGGAAATTGAGATAACACAGAAATTCTGAAACTGATTCTTCTGGTGTTAGGAATTAGCACATTATCCTTGTGGGACACAAAAAACATTTATTCAGTCAGAGTGCATAAAGGACATATTTTCATAGAAAAAAATCTGATATGTTACATTCACATGCCTTTCTATAGCATTTATTAATGGGTATAAAAAGTTATGAAAGTTCCTGTCTACTTCATTTTAATCCAAATAAACCTTTGCAGAAATAACTACATTACACATTTCGTTATAGATACAAAGGGAACAGCGACAGTCAGATGTTTAAGAACTGAACGCTATACGCTGGCCTTAAAATTTATACTGTTTACATACATCACACCGTTCCCCTCCCATTACGGGTGGAAGTGGATACGCCACTTACGCGCGTCAACCTCCAAGGGGAAAGACTACTGAAAAACCTCGGTAGGGCCGACAACAAACCTAGCAGACTGTCTACTTTCCTGGGCGGTAGTGGAAGACCTTGAGGTGTCTCACAACCCCGGCTGGATCGAAAACCGCACAGACGTACCCAATCTCGCATGGGTATCGATGACCGTTGCCCCGCCGAGTCCAACCCAATGCAAACGACACCCTGACGGTTGGGGTTCGGACGTTTCGCCCAGTGTACTCCTAGTAACGTCAGAAGTACCACAAGTGCTCAGGGGCCGCAGCGCCCGCACCACGGCAGCTGAAGGGGTCGGAACCCCCTTTAGGGGGACATCACAAGAAACAACTGAATATCGACAGGACTTCAAGAGAATACAAAGTATTGAACAATTCGAACCATTAATAACAGATATCTCGGAAATGGCTGATGCCACAAAAAAGGTTGTATGAAATAAATCGTGTGTTTTAAAGAGATCTGCATTTTTGGTGCAGTACCTTTTCGTCTATCGCTTAGCGTTTACCAGTTATACAAGATTATACAAAACTCCTTCCGAATGAAAAGGACTTTACAGATTATTATCAGAAAATTCAAGATATACAGTTTATTTGTGATATGAATATCTTTACTATGTAGTTTTTTAATAAAAATTGTTACAGCCATTTGTCAGAAAATTGAAAGTGTTCACTGTAAAGAGTAGTTTGGTGTCGAGGAATTTCTGAAAATCTTCGTGTTGCATCTTTGGAAGGTACTGAACGTATACACCAAGTTTGACATTTATCCTACTGTTTTTTTTTTAGTTATGCTGTTCACAGACACACACAATGACCTTTTTTTTTTATAAAAATGCCTTTTGTAGGATTCAGGGGGCCTCAAAACATGTATTAGCGGTAAAATCTTGATATCAAATTGTTGGGTGGATTGCAATACCTTCTCTACCTACGAGTACGTGACATAGAAAGTAAAAATAATGATCTTTGCTTTCTTCAGTGCTTTATTTTCTTGGTCCTTTCGTACCTTTAATGCATTTTTATGCAAAGGGAACAATAAGCCAAGTAAAATTCTTAAGAGTTCAGAACGATAAAACAAGTTTAAAACTGTGCGTGCTAAAAAAGATGGCTTGGAAGGGACGGGGCCCACATGGGGAAGGGAGAAATGGGGAGATTTTATTATTCTTCATCCTGAAATAACCTAAACGCTCAGCGCCCTTACTTCCCGCCGAGAAAAGAGGAGGAGGGCATGCCAAAGAATGACAGCGCACCTGGTGGCAAAAGAAAGAAGTGCCTAACACCTGTTCGCAACCCTTTCACCTTACTTTACGATTCCAGAGGATCTAAAACAGCGTTAGTTGTCTCTTTTACTACCTTTATCCCGTTCCTTTTATTTTTCTGCTCCTTTTTATAGGCAGCCGTAAAGCGCAAGAACAAACGATTCACACCAAGAAGCGCTTTAACATTACGTAACCCTGACACTTTTATAATGTTCTGTTTCATTTTGTTACCAATTTTATGGAGCCTATTTACGAACATATGTATCTGAAAACTAATGTTATTTTCGTGTTGCAACAATAGCATTGAATTATAAGGTACATATTCATCATGGTTTTAGTACATAGTGCAGCGTATGATAATCGGCGTAAAGGAATGACTTCCTTGCCACAACAAAAAGTGACGGTCATCAGTTTTGAAGGCGTTTACTTGCTTCGTTGTTGATTTTGCTGCGTGATTTCGTAGCTCGTTCTATTGTCTCGTGTGCCAGCTGTTCCAGTGGTATGGATATAAGATCTTTCTTTCAGGGATGCATGGGCGTATTGTCAAAGAATAATACCAATTTAATTGACTGAAAAATTTAATATGACTTAATACTTGAGCTGTTTAGGCGAATTGCCTAATTGCCGACCGTTTTGAAATGAATGAAATATGAATTGTAGCACTCCAACTTTGGCAATTAAATTATTATATCTGCTGACCTCTGCAGTATCAAATTTACGGTTGGAGATAACTGTATCTGCAGTAAAAGAAACTAGCAGGGTAACTTGATGAGTCGCTAAAATGCTTATCGGCGAGATCTCTCGCAGTAACCGCGAACTCTTACTCACACAAGCGTATCACTCACTAGGCGCTTAAGATACCACACGAGCTGCAAGTACCGGTGATGGTACCAGAACAAGAGTAACTCTCTGATCTAAAATTGAGTGTCTTTAATACTTTCTCTGCTACGTATAGTAAGTAGGGGAAGTATTGCATTCCGCCCAAAAATTCGTTACGAGACGAATTATGTTTTGAATCAGAAAACAAATTAGAAAAAGGTTCATGTGTGCCTGTGAACAGAATAACTCGAAAATGAAAAGTCGAATAAATACCAAACTTGGTATTTAGGTTCAGCATCTTTCAAAAATGTGATACGAAAATGTTCAATAAAATTTCCCCACCCCAGACTATCTTTTACATGGAACATTTTTCGAAAATTCTGATTTTCTCAAAATTGGCTGTAACGATTTTTATTAAAATATTATATATTTAAGATATTTTCCTGACAAATAAAATGTACATCTTGAATTTTCTGGGAATGTCTCCAAAACTCCTCTTCTTTATGAATGGCTTATGCATATCTGGTAAACCGTAAGAGGTAGAAAAAATTTGTCTACACATAAAATGTCGAGCTCGTTAAAACACACAATTTATGGCAAACACTTTGTTTGCGGAGTGAATCATATGCGAGATATTCCATGTTATTTATTTGAATTTTCCAATACTCATACTTTTCCTCAAATGAGAATTCGTTATTCGTTTTTTTATGTTCGGGACATGCAAAGAGAATGGAATGCTCCACATTGCAACCAGCTCTTAAAATATTTGACTATCGCTTAAAGCCTACCATATTCCCCTTGCACCTACAAGAAAATTAGCAGTAAGATAGTTTCTGCAAATGTTTATCTCGATTAACATGAAGTAGATAGAGAACAAGCGTTTGTAAAAATACTTTGCACAAGATTAGAGAAAGTCATGTGAGTGTAACAAATCAAATTATTACTCTTAGCTCCGCCTACTTCATCACTCCCCATTAACGTTATTTTTCACGCGCAACTAATACTTAAATCCTATGTGTACCTCTTAACATTGTTAGCATGAGGATTGGCTAAACTCTCGGGGAAATACCTTTCACTTCTCTTTTTCAGAATTGGCCTACGTGTCTGCAAACGTATGAGCTTATAACCTAACTGAATTCCCAGAATTTTTAAGCTAATGCGTTCGCTACTTCGGCTAATGAACTTCGCTAACCTGACTTCCTAATTGCCTACATTTTTCCGAACAAGCTTTTCAACTCAAGCTTGTTACATTATATATTGATTTAACATATGGAAATTGTTTATTGCAATTATTTATTATCACTTCTTTATCTAATATTTATGCTCCCGTCAATAATTATGGTATCAAGAGCAACGCTTCGGGCTCACATTTAAGTAACATTGGGTTAGCAGTGAAATGACACTGGCATTCCAACACATTTGAGTGAGTAAAAAATATTTGTGTCACTGAATTAAGGAAACAACTATGGTTTCTTACAAGAAAAGTACCAAGCCTTGGATTAAAAGAAAAAAAAAGAAAAAATTGTACGTGTTGCATTCACATGACATTCTCTACTCACTCTTCTAAAAATTATTCTTATAAAACTATTATCTTTATCTCTTTCTTGTTGATAAGAAGAATACAATAGGCTAAAGCAATAGTCAAATCCTTCCAAAGTCTGTTGCGATATGATGCTTTTGAAGTTCTGCTCTCTTTGCATGAACACGAAAAAAATTCTGATATGTTACATTTACATGACATTCTCTCCCCTCTATCATTTATTGGTAGATATAAAAACTATTCCTTCGAAGGCTTATTTCTATATCCACTTCATTTAATGGAGATAAACTTTTGCAGAAATAGATACATTACACATTTGGTTATAAATGCAAAGAGAGTATCGATAATCAAATGTTTTAGAACTGGACGCTATATGCTGGCTTTAAAATTCTATACTCTTTCCATGCAATCATGAGAAACAACTGAAAATCGACAGGAATATAAAAGAATGACGAAGTACTGAACAATTCGAACCATTAATAACGGTTATCTGGGAAATGGCTTATGCCACAAAACAGTTATTTGAATAAATTGTGTGTTTTTAAAGATATCTACATTTTTTGAATCACATTTTCTATATCGCTTAACATTTACCAGTGATACAAGATTATACAAAATTACTTCCGAATGAAGTGTAGTTCACAGAAAATTCAAGATATACGTCTTTTTTGTCATGTAAATTCTTAAATGTATGGCATTTTAATCAAAAACATTAGAGCCACTTTTTAGAAAATCAAACATTTCGAAAAATGTTCTACGTAAATAGTTGCTTGGGGTGGTGAATTCCTTCAAAATCTTATTGTCGTATCTTTGGAAGACACTGAACCTAAATACCAACTTCGGGATTTATCCGAGTTTTGTTTTTGAACGATACTGTTCACACACACACACACACACACACACACACACACACACACACACACACACACACACAGGGACCTTATACTAAAATTCCTTTTTTTTATTCAGGGGGTCTCAAAACATGTATTTTCAGTGAAATACCGATATCCAATTTTTGGGTGGAATACAATAGTACCTTCTCTACCTACTATGTGTGTGATAGAGAAATAAATAAAAAATTCTTTGTGTATTTATCAACATGACCTTCCCCACTCGCTCTTCTACAAACTATTCTTACAAAATTTTATTCTTCTATCTACTTCTTGTTAATCAAATAACCTTCATTAAATATTTTCATATTTCATTGTAGGAATAAGAAAAATACAGCGACAGCTAAATCTTGTCAAAGCCGGTCGCTATGAGATGCTTTGAAACTCCATTCCGTTTGCATTGACACGAGGAAAATCATTTTTTTGCCTTGGATATGCAAAGAGTAGTAATCTGTGGCAAAGAGAATGGTGCTGCACATAGTAACCAGCTATTAAGAGATATGTCTATGCTTAAAGGCTATTCTATTTCTATATTGCCCTTGCAAATACAAAACAAGGGGAACATAGTAAGCCTTAAGCGATAGTCAAATATTTTTAGAACTGGTCGCTATGTGTAAAATGTAATTATCTTTGCATGTCAAGAACATAAAAAAAAGAACAGCAAATTCTCAGTTGAGAAAAAGTGTAAGTATTGGAATATTCAAAGAAATAACAAGAAATGTCTCGAAAATGTTTCACTTTACAAAAAAAAACCGTTTATGACATATATTGTGTGTTTTAACGAGATCTACACTTTTATGAAGTAAAATTTTGTCTATCTCTTGCGGTTTACCAGTTATGCAAATGTCGTTCAGAATGAGGAGGACTTTTGGGGACATTCCCAGAAAATTCAAGATATACATTTTATTTGCCATAAAAATGTCTTAAACATATGATACTTTAATCAAAATCGTTAGAGCCGTTTTTGAGAAAATAAAACTTTTCGAAAAATGTTCCATGTAAGGGGGGTTTGGGGTAGGGGGATTTTCTTGAAAACTTTCATATCGCATCCCTGGAACATATTGAACCTAAATACCAAGTTTGGTGTTTATCCGACCCTTCGTTTTTAAGTTATGCTGTTCACAGATAGACACACACACGGACATGTTTCCGAAAATGCTTTATTTTTTTATGTCCCGGACATACAAAGAGAATGCAATGCGCCACATAGCAACCAGGTCTTAAAAGATTTGACTATCGCTTAAAGCCTACCATATTTCCCTTGCACCTACAAGAAAATTAGCAATAAGATAGACTCTGCAAATGTTTATATCGATTAACATGAAGTAAATGGAGGATAAGCGTATGTAAAAATAGTTTGTACAAGAGTAGAGAAAGTCATGTGAGTGTAACACATCAGATTTTTTGTTATTGCAAGTATTATTGTGCATTCCTATTTCTTACGACTACTTGGATGCATGCATTTATTTATTTATTTATTTATTTATTACTAAATATTATTCAATAGCTGAAGCTACCTACACTGTCTCAAAACAAAATGATGGGATGGTTGTAAAGAACAACTTTGTGGATGGCATGACTGCTTCATTTAACGAATCAACTTCTCTCCTATGTTTTACGGAGGAAAGGCGTGCTAAGGTGATTTTAATGGTTTATAATGTTATAGTTTACTAAGTGAGTAAATGGTTAGAAACCAAGGGAAGTGAGTTTTAAAACCCTTAGTTTTGTAATAATAATAGCCTCAAACGGAATTTACTGTACAACAGAATTATGATATCTAGGTGGGAACAAAGTACTCAGGTGGTAACATCGATGGCCGGCATTCCGGAGTTCCACGGTTCAAACCCTCGGGGCGACCAACCTGACCGAAGGTTTTTTCGCGGTTTTCCTCGGACGTTAGGTGGATGCTGGGTTGGATAACTTGATCCGCACACCTTCATCACTACATTTCATTTCCATCTTCTTCAACGCCATACCAGGCATTGGGCTGACCACTCATCCTGCATATTTTGGCGCGCGGCTATAGACCAAGGTTATCATGAGGTCGCGCCGAGGTCCGAGTAAACAATGATAACGGCTGCTTGCCAGCGTAAACACCGGGCGCGCTACCGGGAGATAATTAGAACTTTCTGGAAGCTTTATCTAACCCCTCGTCCAGAAAGTGTGTCAAAATAGTTGTAGAATGTTCGAGAAGCTTCTGTGGAAGATTCCACTGTGTATATAAGCGAGCGCTCTCGCGGGCAGTGAAACAGTCGCAAGTTGAAAGTGAGTCGAGTTAATTGCGAGTTGGCGGGTGAGTTTCCCGTGCGATATCAAGAGTGATTCTCCGAGCGAGTTGGTGACGACTTCTGTGACGTGGAGCGAGTGCTACCGCAGGGCAACGGCTGTGGAGGTCTTGTGTTCGACTACCTAGTGAAGTGAACCTTCCGGCGTGAGGAGGCTGCGTCACGAAGGAAGTGAAGAGACGGAGAATTGAACTAGTTCACCTGGTGAAGTGAACTCCCATCGAGGGTGAACTACATAAAAAAGAAACAGTGACAATGAGAACCAAGTAAAAAGTGACAGTTGAAAAACTATACAGTCACATTATGTTATGATCCGGAGTTTGTTTATCCTTCACAGGCTGCTGATCCAAGCCATTGGTTTGAAGCCCTTGGGGTGTAAGTCCTACAAAGAGCAGGGTAATCAGTTAAAGAAGAAGAACAATAGAGTAAAATTAGTATTATGTTAGCGTTGACATTGGTTTAATCACGTAATAGCTTACGGTGGTTTCATAGAAGCATCTTATATCGGTTAAATAACTAGTTTATAATATTTTAGATGAACGCGTAAATGAATATTTCGTGCATGAACGAAGGTAAGTGCACTAATTCTTAAGATAGGAGTACGCGAATAGTTGCACTTAACGTTTAATGTAACCCTTGGCACTTTGCACTTAGAATTAAATTAGAAATGAGTTTTAATTTAGGTTATTTTCACTATGGTATTGTCTCATGACGTAATGATTCCATAGAAAGTTTTATGTATTTATTATGTTATCGACATTTATATGAATAGCTGGCTTGTCCAACGTGGCATTGGTAACTTTGTAAACTCGAATAACGATTTAGTTAATTTTATTTACCTTCCCCCGCTCTTTATGAAATAATTGTACAATGATCTAGAGCAGTGGTGGCGAAAACGGGACTCGCGAGGCAGTGTGACTCGCAGGCGCCACTCCTTTTCTAGCTGTCTATTCAATTGTTGTCCATGTGCTGCTGAGTGGTGTAGTGCGTGTGGCATAATTGATGACTCGAGGGAAAAAAGCATTTTCGCCGCCCTTGATCTAGAGGATTTTAATGATAAATTCTCCTCTTTAGCCCTTAACACTGCATTTTCGTACAGCTCCAGCTACCCCTAATAATGAAAAATCCCCTGATATTCAGGCAAAAGATGTGAAACATCGACGGAACGTCTGACTTCCTTAACCCCCCCCCACCCGACAAGCTCCAAAGTTCTGGAAATATTGCATAGCTTATACGACGCTTTGGTGGTGACACAATCATCGGTCGGAATGATCGAGTAATTTTTCCTTCCTCTTCAACTTAACCTATGGTAAGTATAGAGGAAGTATTGCATTCCACCCAAACTTCGATACCGAGACTTCACTGTAAATACACATTTTGTGGACCCCTGAATCCATAAAAAGTAATTATTAAAGAAAAAAGCGTGCACACGTGTCTTCGAACAACATAACTCAAAAATGAAAAGTTGATAATAACCAAACTTGGTATTTAAGTTCAGTATGTTCCAAAGATGCGAGACGAAGATTTAAAAATGTCTGATTCACATGACTTCCTCTACCCTCTATCGCTTATTAGTGAGTATACAAATTATTCTTACGAAAATTTATTATCCTATATACACCATTTTAATCCAGATAAATACTTCCGGAAACAGCTGCATTACACATTTCGTTACAGATACAAAGGGAACAGTGATAGTCAAATGTTTTAGAATTGGATGCTATATGCTGGCTTAAAATTTCCATGACATCGCGAGAAACAAAAAATAAATAACATCTGAATATAATATCCCAGCACCTTGGTTACTACACCGGGACATACATTCAAACCTTACATTTATTCTCATAACACATTTTATATTACATCAAATATTTTTCAGCTAAAACAACTACAAACTACACAAAGTCTACAAATAATAATATTGTAATAAATAAAAATAAAAGAAAGAAAAATAGAAATTATTATATTGGAGTAAAGGCGTAAAAAATCATTACAACCCTAAATTCCATATTTATCTACACTTGCTGGAAACCAGCAAACTTTGCAACTCCTATTTAACTATATTCACTGGAAACCAGTAAAAATGTGTTGGCCAGCACGAAACTTTCTACTAAACTACTAATCATTTTAATAAGTTTACTTATATTTATATTTTATTTTAAAAATCCTTAATTAATTTTTTTATAAAGTAAAGGTTATGTATTTATAACATTCCATTGTTCTAATGTAATTATTTAATTTATAGTAGTTCAACATTTTATTTAATTCATTTATATTTTTATTTATACATTTGTGTTTATTTATTTACCTTATAACTTTTATTTAATCTCAATATTAATTTTCTGCTATCTCCCTTTTAATTTTTATATATAAATTTTTAAATTTTATCACTATATATTAAACGTTTACTTCTTTTAACCAAACACTAAACCTTCTTTCCTCTTTCTTCTATTATCAAATATTTACTCACTTTACCCCACAGCATTTCACTTCCCTCACATCCTCCATTTTATTCTGACACCAACTCCACCTCCAACCTACATAAACTCAAAATTCCCCTCCTATTAATAGCAATAACAAAACGCGAGAAATAATTGAAAATCGACAGCACTTTATAAGAGTGGCTAATTACTGAACAATTCGAACCATTAATAACGGATATCTCGGAAACGACTGGTGCCACAAAAAAGTTATTTGAAATTTCTACGTTCTCTGTAATATGTTTTCGTCCATCGTTAGCATTTACCACTTATATAGGATTGTACAAAATTCTTCCGAATGAAGAGGACTTCAAAGGCTATTTCCAGAAACTTCAGATAAACATTTTATTTGTCTGCAAATGTCTTTATTAAAATCGTTACAGCCATTTTTTATAAAATAAATCGTTTCGAAAAATTGTCTATGCAAAAGGGTAGTTTGGGGCGGAGAGATTTTATTGAAAACTTTGTATCGCATCTTTTGAAGGTACTAAACTTAAATAACAAGTTTGGCATTTATACAATTTTTCATTTTTGAGTTATGCTGTTCACAGACACACTGACACGCGCATCATTTTATAAAAGTAAAAAAAATCTCTCATCGCAAACTACCCTTTGCATGTAACATTTTTCGAAATGTTTGACGTTCTAAAAGATGACTAAAGATTTTTAATACAGTTCCATATATTTAAGATATTTATATGACAAAGTGTATATGTTGGATTTTCTAGGAATAGCCTGTACAGTCCCGTTCATCTGCAAGGAATTTTGTATAATTTTGTATAACCGGTAAACGTTAAGAGACAGTCCTTTATAACTACAATGTGTGCGTGTTCTAGTACACATTACTTATGAATTATTTTTGGTCGTTTAGTAATTTATGAATTGAAATTAGGTGTTTTTCGTTAGAAATATTAGGGCTTGTCAATAGTGAAAGAATTAACATTATTGCTTTAGTGGTTTTTGACACACACACATACATACAAACATACAATTTTTTATGCATATACTTTTATTTTAGATGTATTTAACTCGAGATGGAGGATTCGATTTCAATAAATTTGTTTTCCCACTGTTTCAAGGAAACTTTATGGCAAAACTGTCACAGAGACAATTTATACATTATTTATATACATATTTTATGTACGATTTTACTTACCAATACATTGCATTTTTATTTCTGGTATACAAATATTTTTGTTATGTACGCGTTGAGAATAACCACTTTGATTTTTTGAGTAACATTTTGATTTTTACAAACGAAGACAGAGTTTATAAATACAATTTGGTACCGAATCCGAAGTATATGAAGTTACGTTGCAACTAGCATAATTGCATTCAACAACTGCAATAAAATGTTAAATGTTGCGTCACTGTTTAGGCAGTGTTTCCAAGTTGGAGACAGGTACTGAGGGTTTTGCTGAGGTAACGAAGACTTATGGGGAGAATATCGGGACGCTCTAGGACTGACAAGAAGACAGCCCCCTCCCCAGGAGTCAACAGCAAAACCTGCGCACCTGTTACAGCAATCTCAGGCAGCAGCTGAGGGTACGCCGCAGAGACAAACTTTCAAGGTGGAAAACACGTAACTAGCAATTTGAGTCGACCCGAACCCAACATCAGCACATGGTCCCCTTGCCACCTTCCTCCAGCTAACTTAAAAACTATTACCCTCTTTTTTCTGCATAAAATCATTTTCCATTCTCTTTTCTCTCCTAAAAGCTGCAAGCCTGATAATCTCCTTCGCGATGAAACGGATGTGCGAGAATTTATTATTCTTAAAACTTAAATTAAGCGTTATTCCTCTGAACATATTGCTTTAAAATTCCATTAAGAATAATTTGATGCAGAAATAGCAAGCATTCTTTCCATGTTATACTTGTTTTATGCATTAGTTAATGGACACTCACTCAACCGCCGTCCAGTTTGTTCGAATAGCTACCCCAAATGACAACAGGGATGACAAAATATCCCCACCGCTTTATCATTACTTGGAAGTGAATACTATAAGTTGCCTAAAAAGACCTAGACTTTGTGCACCGCAGAGATCTATTGCGGCCACCATCCCCCAGGAGGAACGGATGAAGTGAAAGAACCACAGGATCCTACAGGCTACAGAGACGTGTGAAAATGCCTAAAAGTTCCCAGCTCGAAGACCCGTTCCAATACTGGAACTGAACAGGGAGGGCGATGAACGACCCGTCCAAACAGGCAGCCCTCTAGTGTCTACGGGAATACTCTTTCCTTGGAGCAAGCATCGGCGCCATTTGTCCGGCACCGCCTTACGCCACGAAACCTAGAAGTACACCTGAAAGATGAGAAGGAGACGAAATGAGAGGGAAATGAGGAAAAGGAAATCGTAGTAGATGAGAAATTACCCCAACATCAGCCTGCCTACCGACCAGGTAAAAGCACTGAAAATCCAAGGTTAGATTGGGCGATCTACGCGAATCGAACCCGGGACCTCCCGAATGTGAGCCTTACATGTTACAACGGAGCCATCTTATTCTAAAAACACCTATAAAATATCCTAAAAAAGACCTAATAACACGCAAATACGTAAAAATCTTATGTAAATTAATATATATATATATATAACTGTTTTAACTTTAATTACAAATTTAAATAATGAAACTTTATATATTTATTTAGCTTATGTTTGAGCAGAACCAAAGCAAGAACTTTGGATAATAAAACAAGTAAGGAAACTAAACTGAAGTTTTATAAAATTATGGCAGTTCCAGTGATCATGTATGAAAATGGGAAAGAGACAAAAGTAAAGTACAGGCAGCAGAAATAAGGTTCTTAAGAATAGTTAAAGAGTACACCAAACGAGATTTAATCAAAAATTCAAGAATTCGAGAGGAATTAGGCATATATAAATTAAAGATAAAACAGAAGACAATAAAAATAATAATTGGAAAGAACATATGAATAGTATGAGTGAAGAAAGAATACCAGTATTAATAAGAAGATATTGTGGAAGAAGAGATGTAGGGCGCCCCAGAAGAAGATGGGAGTAGTCGGAAAGTGAAGATGAAACAGGCAGGAATGCCTAATCCCTGAAGTGAAAAAGAAGAAAATGAATGAATATAATACTTGACATTAGGCATCATCACAATTGTTAAAAGCCTCAAAAATTTGTTTTTATGGACACTTGATATACATTAATATTGCAGTGAGACATTGATGCACTTCATTTATATATATGACCCAAACGTTCTTCCTTAAAATTCCTTTTTGTTCAAAAAATACAACATTGTGATGATATGAACACATACGGCGAAAAACTTTATGAAAGAAACTTTTCAGTCATATTTTTAGAGTGTTATACTAATCTGTCTAAATAAATATAGTCTCTTCTAATTGGGAAAGAAGAGTAAAACTCACATGACTTTCTCTACTCTTGTACAAATTATTTTTAGAAACGCTTATTGTCCATATGCTTAATGTTAATCGAGATATTGAGATGTTAATTTTATTGCTAATTTTCTTGTAGATGCAAGGGGAATTGGTAGGCTTTAAGCGATAGTCAAACATTTTAAGAGCTGGTTGCTATGTGGAGTATTCCATTCTCTTTGCATTACCAGGACAAAAAAAATGAATAACGAATTCCCATTTGAGAAAAAGTGAAGTATTAGAAAATTTAAGGGAATAACAAGCAATATCTCGAAAATGGTTCACTCAACAAAAAAATGTATATGACATAAATTGTGTATTGTAACGCGATCTACATTTTTGTGTAGTAAAATTTTGTCTATCTCTTATGGTTTACCAGTTATCCAAAAGTCGTTCACAATGAAGAATACTTTTGGAGACATTCCCAGAAAATTCAAGATATACATTTTATTTGTCATGAAAATATCTTAAGCATATGATATTTTAATCAAAATCGTTAGAGCCATTTTTGAGAAAATTAAAATTTTCGAAAAATCTTCCATGTAAAGGGTAATCTGGGGTGGGGGAATTTTCTTGAAAACCTTCGTGTCGCATCTCTGGAAGATACTGAACCTAAATACCAAGTTTGGTGTTTATCCGACTGTTCGTTTCTGAGTTATGTTGTTCACACACAGACAGACACACACACGGACATGTTTCCAAAAATGCTTTTTTTTGGATTCAGGGGTTTTGAAAACATGTATTTCCGGTGAAATCTCGGTATCGAATTTTTGGGTGGAATACAATACTTCCCCTACTTACTATAGTAGTAGAGAAAGTAAAAATGTAAATGACATAAATTGTATATTTTAACGCGTTCTACATTTTTTGTGTAGTAAAATTTTTGTCTGTCTCTTATGGCTTACCAGTTATGCAAATGTTGTTCCATGTAAAGGGTAATTGGGTTGGGGGAATTTTCTTGAAAACCTTCGTGTCGCATCTCTAGAAGATACTGATCCTAAATACCAAGTTTGGTTTTTATCTGACTGTTCGTTTGTGAGTTATGCTGTTCACAGACACACACACGGACATGTTTCCAAAAATGCTTTATATGTATTCAGTGCTCCTCAAAACATGTATTTCCTGTGAAATCTCGGTATCAAATTTTTGGGTGGAATGCAATACTTCCCCTACTTACTATACGTAGTAAAGAAAGTAAAAACAGACCCCTAGTTATCCTTTTGCATGGAAAATGTTTACTTATTTTGTATTTTCACAGAAATGACTCTAAGGATTATGATTAAAATACTATATGTTTAAGGCATTTACATAACAAATAAAATGTGTGTCTTTAATTTTCTGGGAAGAGTCTATGAAGTCCTCTTTATTCTGAATGCCTTTTGTATAATTGATAAACCGTACGAGATGGACAAACTGTTACACAAAAAATGTAGATCTCATTAAGTCACGCAATTTATGTCACATAAATAAACTACCCTTTTTCATGGAAGAGGTTTGAAAAGTTTTATTTTGTCAAGAATGGCGATAATAATTTTGATTAAAATAGCATATATTTAAGATATTTACATGAGAAGTAAAATGTATATCTTGAAATTTCTGGGAATAGTCTGTGAAGTCCGCTTCATTCGGAAGGAATTTGTATAATCTTGTATAAGTGGGTAAACTAAAACGACGGACGAAAACATACTGCAAAACATATAGATCGCTTTAAAACACATGATTTATTTCAAATAATTTTGTGTGGCATTAGCCATTTCCGAGATATTCGTTATTAAAGGTTCGAGTTGTTCACTACTTTTAAAGTCCTGTCGATTTTCAATTGTTTCTTATCATGGAAAGAGTATGGAATTTTAAGGCTAGCATGTAGTGTCCAGTTCTAATTGACTATCGCTATTCCCTTGGCATCTATAACGAAATGTGCAATGCAGCTATTTCCGATTAAAATGAGGTAGACTTGAAAATAAACTTTTGTATACCCACTAATAAGCGTTAGAAGGTAGATTAAGTGCTGTGAGTGTAACACATCAGACGTTTATAAAGAGTTCCATTAGCGAAAGTCACATCCCGAGTTTAGAGAACCAGCCCAAAGGCAATTTCTGAGAAAAAGAAAGGATACCTGTAACCTCAAGTGGCTTTGCAGGGTTCGAGTTAGCGATAAGAGTGCGGAAATCTCTCTGCAGTAGACGGCACTACATAATATCAGTGTGTAGATGTAAATGACGAATGGACTCACTTTTCGAGTTCACGGAAAGGGAAAAAGGGGCGGCGAGAAACGCGGCAAAACATAATATAGCCTGGTGCAAGAATAGTGTTTGGAAAATGGAGGAAACAGGGGGAAAAAAGAGAAATATTACAGTCAGAAAGACAAAAAGATCTACGCAGATGATAGGATAGCACTCGGTGAGTGTGTTTTATAGAGCACTTTTCTTACTTCTCCTTTTCCTAAACCGTGCACTGAACTTCCTTTTTGCGACCCTCGGCGTTTCAGCAATTTACTGTCCGTTTCTCCTGAGATATACCGAGAGGTTCGCCCATTCTTCCTGTATGAATACGTACCAAGCATTAGCACTCACGTTAATATATTAAAGAATTCTGTCATTTGTCTTACACCAGTTTCTTTCTTTCTTTTTAACTAAATTATGTTTCACTTCCACAGATATCTTTCTTTTCACTCTAGTTCTCCATTCTGTTATTTCCTTAGATAACTGCAGATAATTGTATAGCAGGCTTCTAAAGGCTTACACAAAGTTAATTATAGGACAAAAGGAAAGTAAAACAACAGAGTAACATCGCGTCCCCAATAAAGTGGGCGTTAAGTATTCAAACATGTTAAGTAAACAAATACCAAGTGAAGTAGGTACGTAATAACCTCGTTTTTACTTTCTCCACTACTCACCTATACTAACTAGAAGAAGTATTGCATTCAACGCAAAAACTCGATATCAAGATTTCGCTGGAAATACACGTTTTGATTTCTGTTGATGCTAAAACTGAGAAAAAGATATTTCCTATGCCATATTGTTAAACACCGGGGTGGGGCCAAAGGGTTTGCAGCTAAAATATTAAATTTAGTTATCCCGGCATAAACATTGGTGAGCGTAGCTACAGAGGCAAACGAAAGTTACCAGGAACCTGCTGCACAAAGCTAAAGCGGGCGTGGGATATTTATAAATATTACATATAAATTCACATTTAACTCTTATAAAGTTACCTCGATGCAGCTACATTGTACACAAACGGTTACAGACAAACATTGGGGGAGATGCTCCACACTCACACGGCAACACGCATTCCTACACACAACCACACACCTTGAAGATATATACTCACTGACCCACGCTATCAGACAAAGAGGCTCGTCCCTCAACTTGCATTCACCCCCTAACTAGGAGATGGGAGGGAAAAATGCCGCGCCGGACAAGAATTCAACTCACAAACGAAATAATTAGCTCAACAATGTCATTTTACACAGTAATAATGTGTCTGACGCGTCAATGCACACACATACGCTACAGTATTTATTATTAACCTAGTAAACATCAATCAGCTCATCAAAGATTTAAAACAAATGAATGTACGTCCCTTTAAACATTACACTATTAGCAACAAAGTTAAAGTGAACTTGGAAAACACAGTTGCTACGATTAAATATCTAAAATCTCATAATGCTGAATTTCATACCTAAAAATGTTTGTGTTACATTCACATGACTTTCTCTATCCTCTATATCTTATTAGTGAGAATACAAATTACTCTTAAAAAAGTTTATCTTTGTATCTACTTCATTGTAACCCAGATAAACGTTTCCGGAAACAACTGCGGTATTCATTTATACAAAGGGAACAGCTGTATTCAGATGTTTAAGAACTGTACGCTGGCCTTAAAACTCTTTCCATAACATCGCAAGAAACAACTAAAAATCGACAGGACTTGAAAATAACAGCTAGTATTGAACAATTCGAACGATTACTAACGGATATCTTGGAAATGGCTAATGCCATAAAAAAGGATTTTGGAAATAAATTCTCTGTTTTAAAGAGATCTTCATCTTTTGTGTAGTACATTTTCGTCTATCGCTTAACGTTTACCAGTTATACAAGATTATACAAAATTCCATCCTAGTGAAGAGGATTTCAAAGGCTATTACCAGAAACTTCAAGACAAACATTTTATTTGTCAAGTAAATATCTTTAATATATACTATTTTTTTTATCAAAATCGTTACAGCCATTTTTTTAGAAAATCAAAGATTTCAAAAAATCTTCCATGTAAAGGGTAGTTTGGTATGGGGAAATTTTCTTGAAAATCTTCGTGTTGCATCTTTGGAAGGTTCTGAGCCTAAATACCAAGTTTTGTGTTTATCCGACTTTCTGTTTTTGAGTTATGCTGCTTTTACACACACACACACACACACACAGACCTTTTACTAAAATAGTTTTTTTTATTCAGGGATCTCAAAAAATGTTTTCCGGTGAAATTTCGGTATAGAATTTTGGGTGGCATGCAATATCTTCTCTACCTACTATGTACATAGTACAGGAAGTAAAAATGTGTACCGATAGGCCCTTTCGAGTTGTGGTTAAAGGTTTGCACCCCTCATGTGATTTAATATGATGATGGACGAACTCACTGAACCAGGATTTGAACCCATAAAAGTCCTATTACCTGTGCATCATCCCGTAACCAAAGCACCATGCCCATTGTTTTTTCTTGATCTTAATCCTAACATAAATAGTAATAATAATAATAATAATAATAATAATAATCGTGTAGTCCATGAAGAGCCTTGATCTGCCAACCCGACTGACGGCCTCACGCCCACATACGCACGGCAGAGTTGAGCGATCATCCAACCGATATGGGGAGGTGATGTGGCCAGGATCGAACCTTTCAACAAATGAAAGCGATAGGCGTTATGGAGCTGTGGTTAGGGGTTTGCATCTCTTATGTGATTTTAATATGATGGACGAACTGATGAACCAGGATTTCAACTTGTACAAATACTTCCTGTGCACCATGCCCATTGTATTTTCTTAAGCTTAACACCAACATTAATAGTAATAATAATAATAATAATATAGATATATGAATAACCACTTGCACAGAGCAGTAGTCAAAATCGAACCACCCAAACCTGGGAGATAAGTAATTCAGTGCATTAAATATTAGGAATGTGGTCACTCAAAAAACTTTTCTCATAAATCACCTCGCTGTGACCAACTGCACGAAACTTACAAGAGCAACAAAGACTCAAAATCGCCGCCAGTGTGTGTTAACTGTAAGGGCCAGCATATTACTAATTACAGAGGTTGCCCAATGCACAAAAATCTACATAACTTCACATGCTCTGTCCCAAGAATGAACGATACTCATTCAGATCATAATATAGAACAAGCAGACCAAACCAATCAGAAGAATCGAAATTCAGTAGTTTACAGTGCCATTTTTTCGTCGTGACAGGTTGAAGTAGAATTGTTCTTTACGTTGTTGAAGGAGTTTATTTATTTATTTAGCTCCACGTATGGACGCCAATTTGAGAAGGTGGTGTTGTTGTTGTTGTTGTTGTTGTTGTTGGAGTTTGCGCTACGCTTTGGGCGTCAATTTCAAGAAGATTGTTTGTTACGTAATATGCTGTTACGTATGAGAAGCCGATTTGAATATGTATTTTTGTTATTACGCTCCAAGTTTAAAAAATATATATATATTTACTTTGTTATTAAACTGCTTCTATAGATATTATTTATGTTTGTTTTTGCCTCGGCTGCGCCAGTTTTAGAGACATGTTTCTCTTAATCAGGACGTGGTGGGACAAGAATGTAGGCTTACAAAGATTTTAAATTTAAATCCACTTCTTTTATTTATCCTTGACACAAATTAAATAGCACTACACTGATATCAAGAGCTGTGAGATTCTTTTATTTAATACTTGCACTTTGTTATCGCGTATACTTATTTTTCGTTTCTCGCAAATTCGTAATATTTCTCTAGAGAACACACCTTCCATCCGGTTACTACCAAGGTCTGCAGGCAACTGAACATATTTCAAACGTCCAAACCCGTAAACTTCTGTATTTCAAGTCTCTGATTGGCTAATCCTAGTCCAATAGAATACCTGCATTTTACTAAAGCTTTTTCTGGCTGTTGATTGGCTAATTTTAAACTGCCACAAAATTTACATTATTACTGCCCTAATCATGGCTAGTAGTATTCAAATTCTCAAACTCATTATTGTCTCAATGTTACCTCATTGTTATCAACTTTAAACTTATCATTCTCACAGCTCTTACGTGATTAAATTACGTAATGCATTCACATAACATTATTGAACACGTTTACAATAATATAAGCATTTGCAATGACTGATACATACATTTTTCAAATTATTACATACATATTGCTTCAAGGCGGTTGTTATTGAATTTACATATTATATAATTTAATTGAAATTATTCAAGTGTTAAAAATACCGCCTCAAGATTCATCTGTATGCGAAGTAGTTGGACAAGTCCTTATGTACTGGGAAAGATGTTGGTTCAGTTGTAATAGAGCAGCAGACGCGTACACAACGTGAGGTAAGGTGACATCACCAGGGTTCCGAGTGAGTGTTCAACGCAGGGGGAATACTGCCAGCCATTCTGCCTCCACCCTGGACTACCTTCTCCTCTGCGTTTCTGCCTTTTCACGACGAAACAAAGTTTTAAAGTAACTTATGCCGGAGTTTAAAAATCTGCTTCAAATAACACAGAAAGCTTTATTTCCAAACTAATAGACAAAATGGAATCACTGTTATCTCTATTTGCGCCCCTCGTAAACACGCTGCAACAAGTATTACCATGTCGATTTGCGAGGTTTAGGGTTCGATACGCGACGACCGCCCACTCTGACCTTTGGATTTTTCGTGGTTTCCCGGAGTCGGCAGGCGAATGCTAGGGTGGTTTCTTCTCTACTACGATTTCCTTTCCACCATTCCCCTTTAATTCCGTTTCTCTTCCTCATCCTTCAGGTCTCTTCTAGGTTTCGTGGCGTATGGTGGTGCCGGACAGATGGCGCGGATGCATGATCAATGGAAAGAGAGTACCCGTGGACACCAGAGGGCTGCTTAAGTGGTGGGTCGTTCATCGCCTCCCTCGGCGGCTCCAGCAGTGGGACGGATCTGCAAGCTTGGAAATGTTAGGGACTTCCGCGCGTCTCCGTGTCCTGTCTGCCTATTGCCTATAGCCTCCTATGGTTCCGCATGAGGGTTGGTAGCCGCAATAGGTCTGTGTAGGTGCAGTGCACAATTTCGTCTGCTGAATCATTTATACCTATCATGTCTTGTCGTCAAAAAATGAGCTTTCAAACTTTCTCAGACAAACATTGACATTTGCACTTGGAATTCAAAACATATGAATAGCAAATATTTTGTACTAAAGCATTTTATTATGCTGCATGTAATTTTACTGACCGAGACGAACGTTGCACCAAATTTTAATTTCAAATTATCAAGTTATTAAATTTATAGTGTTGATCATTCATTAAACTCTAGAAAAGGTGGTTTAGCAATCATCATAAACTCACTTCTTCATGACCAACTGCCACTATTAGAGAAGCTGAATACCAATTTACTCGAATAAAACTACATACTAATAATTTAACATTTTCAAAATGGATCGTTCTATTCTGCTCCAGTAAATAAAATAACTGCAGCCACATTCTGGTAAACTACTCATTTAAAGAGACCTCATTTTTTAGAATCAAGCAACTTCATCAATAAACACCTAAGTTGGGGCTCAAATGTGACCAATCCTGGAGACAAATAAGGCATGAGGCAGTATTCCAACTCTCCCTAGAGTCTTATCCAAGCTAACACAGTTATTATCCATTTTATGTAGGTAGTAATAGCGGTTTGAGTGGCGCAAAACTGCGGCGGTCATCAGCGTCACCCTCTGGCTATAAATTTATTCAAGTCAGTACATCAATACAATAACAACAAAACAAGTACAAGTCAACTCAGATTTCAGAAGCAGCTCTGGTTATATAGATAATCACATTCTGGTACAAAACCAATACAGTCAGAGCATTCACAGAGAGAAACACCAGGAGTACAAAAATAGAAACAGTAAATCAACAAATGCAAAAATTAAGCAATAGAAATCTCACAGAATGTGGCAAATAAGAACTAACCCTGAGCAAATGTAAACATAAAATGAAATTCTACACAGTCATAAAAAACAATAACACACGAGAAACTTCCTTCCTTAATAATACAATTAATTCCAATCACAAACTGTCCATGCAAGGCACCAACCTAGACACCTAGTTCAAGTAACACTTGCCTCCCCGCCACTCCAGCACCAAAATCATCCAAGAACATCAACGTATCCTTAAACTCCTTCACCACACTCTCCTTGCAAACTCTTACAAAAACTCTTTCCTGTCAACTCGTCCTTTCCTCCACAGATGCATACACAGAAAGTGTAGTCACATTTCCAAATTGGACCTTAAGTCTATTTTACATAACCTTGCATTAACTGGATCTAACTCTATTAGGCTCTTCTTTATTCCCTTTGCGATAATAAATCCTATCTTGTGCAGTCCAAGCTCATTTAACCCACAATACAATAATGCGTAATCGTGTTTATTTGTTCTTCCTTTTCTACTCCAACGTTTTTCTTGCAACACTACTATCCAGCCAACACCTTAAGAGTTATTTGCCACTTCTTTCATATTTCCAGGTCATAACATAGTTTGAACATTCCAAGTCGCCAACAACAAACCATCCGTTATAACAAGGTTTTTACAAGTGGGTTTGAGAGCTCCATGCTTAACCCCCAACCTGGAGGACCAGGTCTCCTTATTTCTGACCCCAGGAGACAGGATGGACTGGTCATAACCCCAGACACTGGGTGGCTCAGGTACCTCGGGGTCGCCACTCCCGTACTCACCAAGGTGAGCCCCTGAGGTCTTATCCATTTTATATTGGTGTTCCAGAACTACTTGACTTTTTCATTGGAAAAGGATTACATTTTTTTGTTTTCATTCCCATCCGTTTTACACGAAGTCAGTTTCCACCATTATCCCCTTTTGGTGAGCAAGGACCCAATTTATTGACATCCCTTTGATGGTATCATTATGCAGAAGTTCTGGAAGATGTTACCGACTTGAGAATCCCACTAAAGATCCCTCGTGATAAAGATGTAGCTGTTTATAAACTAACGAGGAACATTCATTAAGCAGCAAGTACCTTATTCCTATCAAAGTTTGTTTCCCTATCTACTTCATTTTAATTGAGGCAAACCTTTCCGGAAATAGCTGCATTACACATTTCGCTACAGATACAAAGAGGATAGTGAAGTTAAATGTTTAAGAACTGGATGCTATACGCTGGCCTTGAAACTCCATACTGTTTCCATGACATCGCGAGAAACAACTGAAAATTAATAGGACTTAAAGGAATGGGAAATATTGAACAATTGGAACCATTAATAACGGATATCTGGAAATGACTGATGCCACAAAAAAGTTATTTGAAATAAATTACCTGCTTTAAAGAGATCTACAGCATTTGTGCAGTACGTTTTCGTCTATCGCTAAACGTTTACCAATTGTGCAAGAATATAAATTCCCTTCCGAATGAAGAGGACTTTTGAGGCAGTATTTTTAACACTTAAATGATTTCAGTCAAATTATATAATATAAAACATAATAACAGCCTGCCTTAAAGCAATATGTGCTGTAAAATATATAAAAAGTGTATATTACAGTCATTGTATATGTTTATATTATTATGTACATGTTCAATAAAGTTATGTGAATGTTTTACGTAATTTAATATTGTAGGAGCTGTGAGAATAATAGGTTAAAAGTTGCTAACAGTGAGGTAACAATGAGGTAACCTTGAGGCAATAATGAATTAGAAAGTTTAATAATGCTACTGGTAATTCTTGGAGCAGCAATAATGTAATTTTTGAGACAGTTTATAAATAGTCAATCAACAACCAGAAAAAAACTTAAGTTAAATAAAAGTACTCTATTGGAGTAGGATTAGCCAATCAGAAACTGAAATGGAGCAAAATTTACAAATGCAGAAGTCAGTTGCTAGTATACAGCGTTCCTAACTGGACGCGAGAAGCGTCCTCGAGAAGTTTAATACGTATCCAGTGTGAGACGAAAATAGTTTACATGTTAAAAAGTGCAAGTAATTAATAAATAATCTCACAGCTCTCTATATAGGTGAAGTGTTATTTAAGTCGTGTCAAGCCTTAATAAAAGGAGTGAAGTAAAAATTATAATCTGTGTAAGTCTACATTCTTAGCCGCACCAGTTTCTGCAAAGAAATTCATGTCTCTAACACTAATACTGACGCAGCCGAGGCAAGCATAAATATACAATATTTAAAGAAACAGTCAAATTACAAAGTTAATATTTTTAAACTTGGGGGGAAGGCTGTCGGAAACTTTTTACCATCCGTGCGGTTGCAACTACTTCAAGTTCGGCTCCCCAACATTCGAAATATAATACAACCTACTTCAAATTAGCTTTCCATACGTGGGGCAGAAACTTCGTTCCTCACTTTACAAGCTATTCCCAGAAAATTAAGGATATACGTTTTATTTGTTCGTGTAAATATCTTTAATATATGGTATTTTAATCAAAAGCGTTAGCCATTTTTTATAAAATCAAAACTTTCGAAAAAATATTCAATGTAAAGTGTGGTTGGGGTGGGTGACTGTCTTGAAAATCTTGTCGCATCTTTGGAAGGTACTGAACTTAAATGCCAAGTTTAGTATTTGTCCCACTTTTTGTTTTTCTGAGGTGTGCTGTGCACAGAAACACAAACACGCACGGACATTTTTCTAAAACTAATTTTTTTTATTGAGAGGCCTCAAAGCATTTATATCGGTGAAATCCTGGTATCGAATTTTTGGAAGGAATGCAATACCTTTGCTACCTACTACGAGGTAGAAAAAGTAAAAATACTATCAAGTTCGTGAGGATTATATCGGAAATATTACACTGATAGATGCTGTGATGGGTAAAATGTTGAAGTTTTTAACACTCCTCTGGCTGGCTGGTTCAAGTGTTAGTCTTATTTAAGTAAGCTTATAAACCATATATACAGGCACGTGTAAGGTATTGTTTATTTAACAAGCCCTGCACTGTTTCTAGTGTTAATTTCGTATTCATTAAGTTATCCTGGCTTTCTTTGGATGTGGGTGGAGTATTTAATAAGACTAGCAGACTACTGCAGGACCAACAGTGATAAACGGCGAGATAAGGCAGCAGGAAGAATGTGTACATCGTCAAGAAGCAACGGCGGGATGAGATTTGCTCTATCTTGGGTATGTTTTGTTCCTCGTACTGGAATAAAAACAACAAAAAAGAGGAAGCAGGCTAGGAATTTACATTCCCAGAACATCCCATGCTCTGCAGTGACCGCATGATGGTATCGCGAACCTCAGGGATGACGAAAAGAAAGGAATTTCCTCTCGCAGATAAAACACTGGCGCAGCTTTTTATCCCGTAGGAGACTACATGCATAATTAAGATGCTGAGCTGCGTAACACTGACGAAAATATGTAAGAAATGCAAGAGTCGCTTTCATTCAGCGATATTGAAAGCTTCTGTATGTCTGACTGATATTATTGTCTTACTTTCTCTACTACGTAGAGTAACTAAGGGAAGTATTGCATTCCATCCAAAAATTCGATACCGAGATTTCACGGCAAATACGTGTTTTGAGGCTCCCTGATCCAAATAAAGCCTTTCTGGAAACATGTCCACGTGTGTGCCTGTGTGCCTCTGAACACGATAACTCGAAAACGAAAAGTCAGATAAATATCAAACTTGGTAATTAGGTTCAATATCTTCCAAAGATGCAACAAGAAGATTTTCAACAAATACGCCACCCCAAACTACCCTTTACACGGAACATTTAGAAGCTGTCAGTGAAGAGCAAGGTGAAAGGTTTCAGCAGGACTTGAAAGATGTTGAACGATGTTATCAGGAAGGTTTTTTTTTGAGTGGAGGAGAAAATGATTTAGTTACTAACCCCAGCCCCAATGGAAGTCGGGACTGAGAGTGTGGGACTCACCAAGCTTCGGCATACCCACTAAAAACTTCTGCACCGGAAGGAAAAAGTATAGTAGAAGGAACAGTGGAAATGGGGTGTGATGTTTGTGCGGTCCCGCATAGCACCCGTGTTAGTAACTGAGAGCTGTTGGCTTTCGCCCTATGGGCGGGAGCGGGTAAAGGTAGTAACTAGGGTGCAGCCATGAAACCTAACTGCAACACTAGTGGGAGTAGCGAGGATTTCAAAGGAGATGGAAGTTAGGATTGTGGATGATGGTGATACTGTTGCAGTTGATGATGAAATGGGGTTAACGGCGCTAAACTCTTTGCATTGCTGCAAGAAGCGTGCGACTTTCTCCGGGTCTCTCTTCAGCCTGGGACCTAGAGCCGAGCTCCAGATGGTTTCGTCGATGACGTTGAGTCTGGTTGTTGTGGTGTCTAACTGCCCAGCCAAGATAACCTGTTGAGCAGCTGACGTGGTTTGAAGATCTCTGTGAGTTCCTCCAGGGCTGTCAGCTTCGCCGACCTGTTCAGGAACTCCGCGTGAGATCCTGAACGGCGTCGCGTAGGCTCTGGATTTCCCCGGTGACTGCGATGGTCGGCGCTGGTGATGCTGCTGGTGTCGGCGGTGGTGGTGCTGCTGGTGTCGGCGGCTGTGGAGTTGTCGCTGGTTGCGGTGTTGGTGCTGGTGGCTTCAGCAGTGCCTTCCTGCGAGGATGCAGGGGGCAGAGCGCTTGACCGGTGTAGTGCGTCGACCCTCCACAGGTTGCACAGTAGCGGCGGGGCGTAGGTCATGCTGCTTACACGATGCTTTTGCGCTTGGCGGAACCATAGTAGTGGCACCTTGGTTGTGCCTGCAGGGCACCTGGCGTTCTACTCGGCTGGCCTCGATGCGTAAGCACCGCCCTAACAAGGGCAGACCGCCCTTAAGGCCACTTCGTAGTCGCGAGGGTCTGCGAACTCGATCCTGATGAGCGACGTGGGTCCCTGGGCTCCGAAGATCCGAGTGGCCTTCAAGGCTGAAAGCCACTGCTGGTGAGCTGCGCTGATGAGGAACCTGACTGGCACCCCTCGGATGACTGCGCTGTACCTACCATGAAGTACAGGCTGGATCTGCGCAGGTTGGGAAGCTTTCAGGATCGGCGTCGAGGGCGCCGGTGTAGGTGATGGCGACTTGCGGGGGCAGTCGTAGCGAAGCGGCGGTCGAGGCGCAAGTTGCCCCGGGCTTCGGCGGCTGCGACGGTTTCTCTTCAGCGGTTGCCGGAGAAGTTCCTGCCTTAGCAGGCTCGGCGACTCCATGTTGCTACTTCTTCTTCGCCATCTCTACACATGATGGCCGATTACTGCTGGTGTCTTGCACGCGACGAACCTACCAGAGAACATTCGAGAAAATCACGTACACAGAAGTTTCATGGCAAAAGAAAAAGAGATACACGTAACTAACATGCATTTTCAAATTCAGACACGCTTTCGTGTTATTCTTCTTTAAAAGTTGTATATGAGTGTGTAATATTTTTGCAAATTTTACAATTATATTTTCATTGAACATTGTCATATTGCCTAAACGAGATATACTACAGAAAAACGGAATGAATTTTTTGAATTCTGCGCACCGAAATTTTAATCTTATCGCAGGAAAAAAGTTTTCATTTGTAACATTATTATTATTTGAAAATTCTGTTTTTTAAGTTCGGTGAGAAAACACCATTCAGAGGAAATCCACTGACAGTACCACTTTTCCTAATTTCATATTTAAACATTAATTTATATGTGTTTAAGATAAATGTTATTTACAGGTACTTAATATAGTAAATACTCGATAAAAATATTGTAGTTTTACATAGTTCTTTGCATAAGAACCAATGAAAATACTAAATTAGAACTAGTGATGAGTCGATAACCTATTTCTCGATACTGGACACTCACCTTATAAAAAATTATAGTGATAGCTTCTTCACCGAATTAAGTTCTTATTAGTAGTTTTCTATGCATAAATGCATGTAACCAATTCTTTAATGTATGTTAACCCCAGAAGCGTCATTTACGCGGGCAGGGGGATCAATTGCCCCCCCCGGTTACAAAAAACGATTAGGCTAATGGTTATTGTTGCTCTAGTAATAGAAAAATTACGACAGCTGTACATTTAATACAAATATTTCACGTTTGAGAAGTAAAAGATTATTTTCTTTCAGACTAAATGTGTCATTTAAATTCACATGAACATTTGGGAAACTGCTTCAGGCAATCTTGCCCCTTCTCCAAGCAGAAACTGAAATGACGCCACTACTAACTCCGAAATTGTTCCTGTTTGACATTCTTCAATAGGCAGCAAGCTTTCTTGATAGTGATACAGGTTATATATTTGTTATTCTTAGTCAAGGCAATAATAATAATAATAATAATAATAATAATAATAATAATAATAATAATTTCTTTGCATATTTTCTGCTAAAACTTTCTTTTAAAGGATTTTCTATCATATTATGGAAATTGGTCGTCGGTATACCTGTAAGCTACGCTCGTGACCCGAGTTTAACTTGCGCAAACACAAACTAACAGATGGAAGGAAAGAACAAATATTTCCATGCGCTGTATTATCTCACGTCTTAAGTTTTGATTTGTTACTGTTGGATTCACAGATTTTGGTCACCGCAGTAGGTAACTAATGGCCGAGATTGAGTCACCAAGCCAGGCCATGGCAGAAACGTCAGCTAAATCAGCTTAATTCACAACTCAGTTAACGCTGCATGTTACAGGAGTACCTCTACTCTTTCCCCCCCTTTGTCGTCCTCCGTGGACTAGTGGTACCGTGCTAGCCTCTAGTTCCCAAGGTCGCGGGTTCAAACCCGGCGGAGGGCGATGGATTTTTTCGGGCGTACAAATCGTTAGCACGGCTTCCTTCGGAAGGGAAGTAAAGCCGGTGGTCCCGTGTCGTAGATTTACGGCACGTAAAAGAACCTCAAGCCTGATAAAGAGGCCTCTGAGCAAAATTACAGGTGTTTCACGCCCAATATAGAATGGGACGCTAAGAACCATAGTAGTTAAAGAGCGTCCATAAATAAAGCTCAATCTTTTTTTCTTTCCCCCCATTGTTTTGCATGTTTTCCTTTAGACACGAGAGTCTATAGAATGTCGTCCTCCGTGGTATAGTGGTTATCTTGCTAGCCTCTAGTTTCCGAGGTCACGGGATCAAACCCAGCGGAGGGCGATGGATTTTTTTCAGACGTTAAATTCTTAGCATGGCTTCTTTCGTAAGGTAAGTAAAGTCAGTGGTCCCGTGTCGTAGATTTACAGCACGTAAAAGAACCTCAAGCCTGATAAAGAGGCCTCTGAGCGAAATTACCGGTCTTTCATGCCCAATATAGAATGGGACGCTAAGAACCACAGCAGTTAAAGGGCGTCCATTAATAAAAAAGTCTATGGAATGTTGCATTGAGTCACCCACAGGAAACGCAGTCAAGGTCTATCAAGAACTGTAGTCCAGAAGCTCAATAATGCAAAACTTATAAAAAAAGCATCGAAGGTTTATCTCAAAGTATTAGACATATCGAGATCCCATCCCTAATTAAAACATATATTATTTATAACTAAAACGTAATGTTTTGGCACTTAACACCTTTAAGAATTAGATTCTTAATTTTTTTTATTAAATGTTGACAAATTTTCAGGTATGGGTGGCTTTAAAGGGATTATTAGAGGATAAAATTGTGTCCCTAGTTGTGTCTTACCTGGCAGTATTACGTATTGGAACTCAAGAGTTTGAGCTCACATGTCCGTGAGTAGCAATTACTGTGATGAAAGTGCAGGTGTGATACCCCACCTGCTGTGCCTGCGGCTACTCCAGCAGTCTGTAATACAATGGAACATTGGCAACATCTATCACCCCTCCTTGCGTCTCACGGTAATGAAGACAAGAGCCGCGGTAATTGATTCGGGATTAGATTACAACACCGTTATGTACTGCCGCTTCACGTAGCGTCCCTACCGCACTACACAACCACGCGTAAAGAAGTAGCCCGGCATCGAACCCCTCTCTTCCCTAGCAACAGCGGGTAGTTACCTTTAACAACACCGGAAAACTAATAACGAGTCTGATCTGTTACTTCCACGTGACTTTCTCTACACTCGATCGCTTTTTAGTGGGTACGAAAGCTTATTTTTCTATCTACTACATTGAATTCAAATAAACCTTTGCAGAAATAGCTACACTACACATTTCGTTATAGACACAAAGGGCACAGCGATAATCAAATGTTAAAGAACTGGACGCTATATGCTGACCTTAAAATTTCATACTGTTTCCATGCAACCGCGAGAAACAAAAGACATAAAATCTGAATATACCATCCGGCACCTTGGTTACTATACCGGTACATCTGCATTGAAACTTTACATCTATTCTCACAACACATTTACGTATTATGTATTACATCAAATGTTTTTCAGATAAAAAAGCTACAAACTACACAAAATCTACATAACAATAAATAAAAATAATAGACAGAAAAAGTATATAAATTATTTGATTATAGTAAAGGCGTAAACAAAACTTAATTACAATTCTAAATTCTATATTTATCTTTACTTGCTGGAAGCCAGCGCGAAGGTACTACTGGTGGCCAGCACAAAACCTTCTACTAAGCTACAGAGCATTTTAATAAGTTTATTTATATTTATATTTTCTTTAAAAATTTCCTTAATTAAAATTATAAAAGTGTCTATTTATAACATTTCATTTTTCCATAATAATTATTTGATTTATAGTGCTTTAATATTTTGTTTAATTTATTTCTATGTTTATTTATGCATTAATGTTTATTTATTTACCTAATGACATTTTATCTACTATCCATATTCATGTTTCTATTATTATCTTCTTTTTAGTTTATTTTATGTATAAACTTTAAAATTTTATGACTATATACTAAACCTTTACGTCTTTTAACCAAATACTAAATCTTCTTATCTCTTCTTATAACTATTCTATAAAACCTACTGTATTCCCTCAAAAATGTTGCAGCTATAAGGAAAATTGCAATAAAATAACTTCTGTAAATATTTATCTCGTTTGACATGAGGGAGATAGAGGAATAAGTTTTGCAATAACAGTTTGCTGAAGAATGTGTAGAGAAAGTCGTGTGAATATAACGCATAAGATTTTTTACTTTCTCTACTACATATAGTAAGTAGGGGAAGTGTTGCATTCCACCCAAAAATTCGATACCGAGATTTCACCGGAAATACAGGATTATTCAAAAAGAATGAACCGACTTTAAATATTTATTTCTAATGAACCACAATAGAATGCGACACATGCGATACATCACTGAATAGAGAAAAGTTTAAAATGTTATTTTATGTGTTCAAAATGAGAACCATTTGTTATGCGAGGACCCCCAGTGCTTTTCCGTTTACATACGCAACCCTCTTCCACGAGTTTATTATATCAATTGTAATTTTTTTATAACGAGGCGGTTCGTTGTTGAAGTTGCAACGAAATGCACGCTGCAATGAAACAATGTATTCACCCTTTGCATAATGCAGCACACAAAACGACTTTTTGTGGCGTCGCCATTTTCCCGTAAACAAATACAGCGCCGCTGTAGGCACTGAATAGAACTAATAGCTGGGTCTTAAAACTTTGAACGTTCCTCTATCTATTATCGTTCATTAAAAATGAATATTTCAAATCTGTTCCTTCTTTTTTAATAACCCTGTATGTTTTGAGGCCCCCTGAATGCCCAGAAAGCATTTTTAGAAAAACATCCTATGTACGTGTATATGTATCTGTGAACAATAGTTAAAAAACGAAAAGTCGGATTAGACCAAACTTGGTGTTTAAGTTCAGAACCTTCCAAGAATGCGAAACGAAGATTTTCAAGAAAGTCCCCAACCCAAAGTAACCTTAACATGGAAAAGTTTTATAAAAATTTTATTTTCTAAAAATGGCTGTAACGATTTTGATTAAAACACCATATATTAAAGATATTTACATCACAAATAAAATGTGTATCGTGAGTTTTTTTTGGGAATAGCCTTTGAAGTTACCTTCATTCAGAAGGAATTTTGTATAATCTACTATAACTGTAAACGTTAAGCCATAGTACTATAGAAAAGTACTATATAAAAGATGTAGATATTTTTAAAACACACACTATATAATTCAAATAAGTTTTTTGTGGCATAAGCTACGGTATTTCTAAGATATCCATGATTAATGGTTCGAATTGTTCTTTTCTTGGTCATTCTCTTAAAGTCCTTTCAACATTCAGTTGTTTCTCGCGATGTTATAGAAACAATATGGAATTTTAAGGCCAGCATATAGCGACCAGTTCTTAAACATTTGACTGTCGCTTTCCTCTTTGTATCTATAACGAAATGTGTAATGTAGCTATTTCTGCAAAGATTTGTTTGGATTAAAAGGTAGTAGATATAAACATAAGCTTTAGTAAGAATAGTTTATATAGTCACCAATAAACGATGGTAAATCAAGATGAAAGGAATTTGTTAAGACAATGCCTGGATTTCCAATAAAAGAATTTAAGGGAAAATGGATGGAGTTACAATATGCAAACTATATTAGAAAAAAATGGGCTGGGCGATATCTGGAGAAGGAGGGAAAATAGTGTAAAGGGGTTCTGGAAAGATGTTAAGAGGACATTTGAAGATATAGAAATGCAAGTGTTGTTAGGAACATAAGGAATAAAAGATCACTAGAATCGTATGTACAAATACAAAATCTGATGTGTTACACTCACGTGACTTTCTCTACTCTTGTACAAACTATTTTTACAAACGCTTATTCTCCATCTACTTCATGTTAATCGAGATAAACATTTGCAGACTCTATATTATTGCTAATTTTCTTGTAGATGTAAGGGGAATATATATTTACAAGGGTAATATAGAAATACAGTAGCCTTTAAGCACATACATATCTCTTAATAGCTGGTTGCTAGGTGCAGCACCATTCCCTTTGCCACAAATTAATACTCTTTGCATATCAAAGACAAAAAAAAATGAATAACGAATTCCCTTTTAAGAAAATAAGTATTGAAAAATTTAAGAGAATAACAAGCAATATCTCGAAAATGGTTCACTCAACAAAAAATGTATATGACATAAATTGTGTATTTTAAGGCGATCTACATTTTTTGTGTAGTAAAAGTTTCACTATCTCTTATGGTTTACCAGTTATGCAAAAGTCGTTCACAATGAAGAACACTTTTGGAGACATTCCCAGAAAATTCAAGATATACATTTTATTTGTCATGAAAATATCTTAAACATATGATATTTTAATCAAAATCGTTAGAGCCGTTTTTGAGAAAATTAAAATTTTCGAAAAATGTTCCATGTAAAGGGTATCCTGGGGTGGGGGGATTTTCTTGAAAACTTTCGTGTCGCATCCCTGGAAGATACTGAACCTAAATACCAAGTTTGTTGTTTATCCGACTGTTCGTTTCTGAGTTATGCTGTTCACAGACAGACACACAGACAGACACACAGACACACACGCGTACATGTTTCCAAAAATGCTTTTTTTTGGATTCAGGGGGTCTCAAAACATGTATTTCCGGTGAAATGTCGGTATTAAATTTTTGAGTGGAATACAATACTTCCCCTACTTACTATACGTAGTAGAGAAAGTAAAAATACATGGGAAAGAGAAGGATATGTGGACAAATTAAATAAAGAGCAAAGAGAGAGTATTGCTTGGGTTCGAGCGGGCGTGTTGAGGCTAAAAGGGATGAGAAAAGGTTTCCAACAGACCCTGTGTCCAATATGTGAAGGGAAGGAAGATTTAGAAAATATAGTTTTTTAATGTAAAGTGACAGAGCTTTGAAGGAAGGAGTGTATAAGTGAGAAATGCGTAAATTAGACAGAAAAGAAGCCTTAATTAAATTTTTAGCAAAGATAGTAAGAAGGTAGGCAAGTACTTAATCAAAGTTAGGAAGAAGTAGTTGTGGTGTATAAAAAGAGAAGTAAATGAGACTTAAGACCACGATGTGTTGTGAAAACAAATAGTACTATTTCGAACATTGTGTGCGTTTAAACCTTTATTATTATTATTATTATTATTATTATTATTATTATTATTATTATTATTATTATTATTATTATTACTATTCTTATTATTATTATTATTAGTAGTAGTAGTAGTAGTAGTAGTAGTAGTAGTAGTAGTGGTAGTAGTAAAACACCCCGAATCACCTACGCGGTGTTTCTCCTGTCCGCGTCCTCGGCGCTCGTTGCCGTCTGCTGCTATCAAAGAAAGGTGCGGATGAAACCATACGACATTTTTAAAACTACTTTTAAAGGCTTTACTTACCAACTTTAGAAAGGAGATGCTGAAACTGGCCACCATCGTTGTTCATACATTTTTGGCACCTCTTTAGGAAACTATCCATCACTCGCCGTAGTTCACGTTGAGAAATTTCCTGGAGGATATTTTGTTTTAATTCTTCCAGGGAGTGCGGGTTTGTCTTGTACACTTTGTTTTAAGTTACCCCGGGGGGTATTTTATGGACAATATTACCGGTGTTTTTCCACTGGGCATGTGGAAATATGATAAAAACATGATAACGCACTGCTGCTATGAACAAAGTCACGCTATTGTGGTTTTGCTGTGCGGCGTGAAGTGCAGTTTTGAGTTGACGGTGATGTGATGTGGTTCAGTTATTACGAGTTATTTATTATTTTGTCCTGTACTTAACCACAAAGTATATTATGGCTCAGTATATGTTTTCTACTGTACAGCGTGTAGTTATTTATGATTCGTATGTGTTAACTCAGTCAGCTCACCAAGTGTAATACGATTTGCAGAAAGATTTCCAGATGTAAAAGTTCCAGGCCGTACAACAATCCATGAACTTTACAGTAAATTTCAGACGACAGGAAGTGTTCAGACTAAGAAATCTAAAAGACGGCGTTCGGTTCTTACCGAAGAAACATTAGACGACATCGGTCATCGTTTGGAAAATTCATCCTAAAAATTCCACGATGGATAGTTTCCTAAAGAGGTGCCAAAATGTATGGACAACGACGGTGGCCACTTTCAGCATCTCCTTTCATAAAGTTGGTAAGTAAAGCCTTTAAAAGTAGTTTTAAAAATCTTCTATGGTTTCATCCGCTCCTTTCCATGATAGCAGCAGCCGGCAACGAGCGCCGAGGACGCGGACAGGAAAAACACCGCGCAGGCTGTTTGGAGTCTTTTGACTCACTCTGCAGTAGCAGTAGGAGTAGGATCAGGAGAAGTGGGAGTGGGAGTGTGGTGGTGGTGGTGGTGGTGGTCGTAGTGGTAGTGGTAGTGGTGGTGGTGGTGGTAGTAGTAGTAGTAGTAGTAGTAGTAGTAGTAGTAGTAGTAGTAGTAGTTTTTTTTTGTTTTTTTATAGCAGGGGAAAATCTCAAAGACGCCACCAGGCGAGTTGGATTTCCACCAATTAAAAAACCCCTGCTGGGAGTAATGCACACATCGTGGGACTACCTTTCGCTATTACTTCGCGTATGTGGCACTCATATTTTAATCCTTTTTTTCATCTTTTTCTTTTCCTTTAAGTATGCTAGTTATCATTTCTTCAATGATTATCCATTTCTTTTCGTTTTCTAGCATTTGTGTCATAATATTGCCCACCGTTATATCTTGCCCAATTTGTCGCGCGTATTTCTGCCTTAAACTACTCCACTTGTTACATATTAATATTGTATGTTCAGGTGTGTCTTTTGCTTCACAGTATGTGCAGGCCTCGCTGTTTACCAGATTCATTTTATATAAATAAGTTTTAAAGCGTCCGTGTCCAGATAAGAATTGGGTAAGGTAATATCCCATTTGTCCATGCTTTCTCTTCAGCCAAGGTTCTATATTTGGTATCAAAATCTTGGTCCATTGTGCTGTTTCACTTTCTAGGTTCCCATTCCGTTTGCCATGTTAGTAGTAGTAGTAGTAGTAGTAGTAGTAGTAGTAGTAGTAGTAGTAGTAGTCGTCGTAGTCGTAGTAGTAGTAGCAGTAGTAGAGCAGCAGCAGTAGTAGTAGTAGTAGTAGTCTCGCAGTAGTAGTAGTAGTAGTCTCGCAGTAGTAGTAGTAGTAGTAGTAGTAGTAGTAGTAGTAGTAGTAGTAGTAGTAGTTTTTGTTGTTGTAGTACTAGATACAAGGAAAACCTGGGTTTTGAGTATGGCTAAGATAACAGTTGGGCTGACGACATCCATATTCTGCGTATGGTGGCTTAGTACAAATAAATAAATAAATAAACGATGGAGGGTAGAGAAAGCCATGTGAATTTATCACATCATATTTTTTTTAGCTAAGTGTTCACTAATTTTTTTATTTTAGTCTATAATTCAAGATTTATGTATTTTATGTATTTATTAAGGTCTGCAAACAAGTGCAATTTTACAAATGCGACTTCAGTCATTTGCATTTTATTGGAGGGAACAGAAAGAAACATTTAAGTTGGTTGCCGCAGCTACTTGAGTTGGGCCCCGTGAAAAGCACTTCTTCCCTAACACTCTCAAGGTAATCTGTACCTTCCTCCCTACACCACCACATTTCAATGTCATCAACTGTGCTCAAAGAGATCTAGAACATCTTTTCTTCACCAGGTCTCTCACAACTTCCTCTTTTTTCTCTCTCCCTCTCTCCGTGGGACGTAGGTTTCTCCACTCAACTTTTCTCCTCCTTTTTTCGCAAGGTGGAGCCACACTCAGTCTCTGGCAGAGTAATTGAGCACTTCGGCCATATCTCTCAGCCCTCCAACTGCTGAAACAATAATGCAGACGTTGAAAGATGCTTCGGCTGCGTACTTTCAGGTATGAGTTTGTTTGTAAAGCCCCATCTGGAGTTGAATGTCACACAGTCACATTCAGATCCTTCAAGTATGCCCACTAAGCCTGTGCAAACTCCGCCCTTCTCATACAAACAGCCTTTTTACTTTTTCTACTACGTATAGTAACTAGGGGAAGTATTATATTACACCAAAAAATTCAATGTTGGGATTTCACGGTAGATATATGTTTTGAGCCCCCCTGAACCCAAATAAAGCATTTTCAGAAAAATACCCGTGTTCATTATCTTCCAAGATGCGACACAAACATTTTCGAGAAAATCCACCCACCCCAAGCTACCCTTCACATGTAATTTTTTTTGAAAATTTTTATTTTCTAAAAAGTGCCTCTAAAAGGATCATATCTTGAACTTTTTGAGAATAGCCTGTGAAGTCCTCTTCAATCGGAAGAAATTTTGTATAATTCTGTATAACTAGTAAAACTTAAGTTAAATTAAACTGAGTTTTATTTATGGACGCTCTTTAACAGCTGTGGTCCTTAGCGTTCCATTCTATATCTGCCATGAAATACCAGAAAATCTTGCTCAGAGACCTCTTTATCGGGCTTGAGGTTGTTTTACGTGCCGTAAATCTACGACACGGGACCATCGGCTATACTTCTCTTCCGAAGGACACCATGCTAAGGATTTTTAGACCCAAACAATTCATCGCCTTCCGGTAGGTTTAAACCCGCGATCTCGGGAACCAGAGGCTAGCATGGTACTCCAAACTTCAGCCATAGACCAAAAAGTAGGTACTACACAAAAAATGTAGATCTCTTTAAAACACCAATTTCTTTAAAATAACTTTTTTGTGGCATCAGGCATTTCGAGATAGCAATGAGGCTCGCATTCGGTAGGTCCGGGTTCAATTCCCGTAGACTGTAGCTCTGATCTTGGGTTTTTCTGGTTTTTCCTAGTCGATAGGCGAATTTTGGGGTTGTTTCTCATTTACCACGATTTCCTTTCATTCCGTTTCCTTTTCATCTTTTGTCTGCCTCTAGGTTTCGTGGCGTATGGCGGTGCCGGACAGATGGCGTGATGCTTACTCAAAGAAAAGAGTACTCTCTGAGGACACTAGAGGGCAGCTTGCTCGACGGGTTGTTGGATCGCCCTCACTAGGCAGCTCCAGGAGTGGGACGGGTCTTCCGTGCTTCCGCGCGTCTCTGTGTCCTGTCTGCCTTTACCCTCGTGTCGTACCTTCACTTAATCCGTTTCTCTTAGGGGGTGGTAACCGCACTAGATCTATCTAGGTCGTGATGGGTGAGGTGCACCCCTTCGCTGTATAACCTACACCTATACATGTGTGTGTGTGTGTGTGTGTGTGTGTGTTGTGTGTGTGTTTTCTCCAAATGGGATTAGGATCAGTCAGACAGAGAGGGGCCAGCTGTTGGAGCTCAGCACTGCACATAGGCCATTGTAGGCTCTTATGTGTGTATGTGTGTCTGTCTGTGAACGGCATAACTCAAAAACGATAATTGGGACAAATACCAAACTTGTTATTTAGGTTCAGTACCTTCCAATGATGTGATACGAAGTTATTTAAGACAATTCCCCCAACCCAGACTATCCTTTACATGGGATATTTTTCGAAAACATGGCTCTAACGATTTTTATTAAAATTCCGTATATTAAACTGAAGTAACATACAGTACTAGTCATGGACAAACTAATAAAATAACTCATTAATGTAATAAGATATCTATATCACAGCTTCTCAGCATCAACACATTAATAATTTCTTTCTTTAATATTTGGTTCTAAGTTTTACGTGTTATGTGTTTTCTTTGATAATTATGCACGTATAATAATTAAGAGGATGTTAAAACACATATATTCATAATATACGCATGGTATAGAACAAGTATATAACGTTATAACATATAAAATATAACATGAGGGAGAAAAGCTATTGTTTGCTATATAACCAGTAATATAAAATTACGAGAAATGCAGTAGCATCTGCGTAAGCATGTAACAAACCTTGCATTGTTAATTAAGACGATGGAAGTCTATAAACATATATATAATGTGTGTAACATAAACTGTTATTAGATGTTATTGGATAATAGCACCAATCAGGTACCTTGATACATGCCTATAATTCAAATACATACGTTAAGAAGAACGGTAGGAAGGAACGCTAACAGAAGCTTGTCAGTGTTCGAGCAGGAAGGTAGTGTATAAACTCGTCTCTGTATAGACGCTAAAACTACGTATTTATAGCCTACCAGTTATACATATTTTAACATAACAAATGTAATAGTGAATTGTGAATATCATATGTGGTTTATCTAAAATACAAGTGAAATAATTAACAGAATACGTGTGTGTAAAATATTTAACCTTCCCCATACCCAACAATGACTGTGCTCTCCGACACAAATATAGCAGGCGTGGCATAATTATAAAATAATGATTACAACCTACTAACACACATAAGAATACATACTCGTATATACGATCATGAGATTCCAGTCTACGAGAACGTCGAGATACGTCACGAGAGTAAGGGCATCAAGACGACCTACAGGTACGTAGTACAGCATCCATCATCATCAACGTAGTGGGGCCTACCAAGGGATCAGCTACAAAATATATGTATACTACAAATAAAATGTATATCTTGAATTTTCTGGGAATAGCCGCGGAAATCATCTTCATTCGGAAGGAATTTTGTATAATCTAGTATAACTTGTAAACGTTAAGTGATAGATGAAAACGTACCACACAACAAATGTAAATCTCTTTAAACACACAATTTCTTTAAATTAATTTTTTGTAGCTTAAGCTATTTCTGATATATCTGTTATTAAAGGTTTGAATTGCTCAATACTTGTCATTCTTTATAAGTCCTATAGATTTTCAGTTGTTTCTTGCGATTGCATGGAAACAGTATGGAATTTTAAGGCCAGCATATAGCGTCCAGTTCTTAAACATTTGACTATCGAAATGTGTAATGCAGCTATTTCAGAAAATGTTTATTTGGATTAAAATGTAGCTTATAGAAAAATATGCTTTAGTAAGTTTAGTTTGTATACCTACTAATAAATATATAGAGTAGAGAAAGCATGTGAATGTATCACATATATATTTTTTCCTCGTGGTCATGCAAGGAACATTGAATTTAAAAGCCATCTCAAAGCGACCCGCTTTTTCAAAACCTGACTATCACTTCAGCGTTCTCTCTAGTTCTTATTGCTACAACGAAATGTGTAATGGAAATTTATCTAGGAGTAGACAGAATAATATTTTGCAGAAGAGTGAGTAGGGAAAGTCATGTGTATGCAACACAAGATTTTTTCCGAATGTAAAAATTGCCAAAGTTGTGACCAATTCAACCTAGGAACTCACTTAAGAGATTTAAAATATAGGGTTATTCTTAAGTTGATTAGGAAGGATGTTTGCAGCACGTCTTGATGTATTATAGTCGAGTGTATGTATTTTGGAAGATGGATATAATGGTAAGTAAAGCTTGCTGCTTACAGCGAGAGTGGTCGCTTCCTTCCTACCTTTATATCACACTACCTTGACGCCAATTAGCGTGAAGATCAATGGCGAGCCGTCACCGAGAGGGCTCCAGGGATCAAGATTAATTTGATGAAGCTGTGGGCTGCAGTTAGCCTTAAGGGCAGCTTCTCGTGTTTGCTCCGTTTGCTGTTAACATGAGACCAGCAAACTTCGACATATCTTTGTAGCAAGCGATACCATATGTTCTTATCCTTATTTCATACAATGTAGAATGTAGTGTTTTTCGTCTCCATAATAGTATATCAAACTGAACTGCAGTTACTTTCCGTACTCCAACACCAATAAATGAACATATAATGATAAATCTACTACAAGAATAATTTTTTCATAAGCACTTTTCTTCCTATTGTATTATTTTAACATTTCTATATTAATTTCAACATTTGAACATTACTTTCCAAATTTGATTGTCTACTGCACTTTGACCCTGGCCACTCATTCAGTAGACAATCACTACAATTTATTTAAATTTTACAATTTCTTGTCAATAAATTATCTTGTTTTTTTCAGTTTTTTTATGTGCCATTTCCACTTGTTTTTCACTTTTCACTTATTGATTACTTATCCGTCACACATTCACTATAGTTTTCCATTCAAGGTAAGATGCGCTACCTCTTACTTTTCTCTTTCCACTGTCCAAAGACATTTATTTCTTACTTTACACAAAAACTGTCCAATGCTTCTAGCGTCCTTGCATATCATTTCAATCATAAGTGTATTTCTATCCCCCTTCAACCACTTCTTATTAAAAAATTCTTTTCTCCAATTTTCTGTTCCTTGGCACTTAAATACTATGTGTTCAAAGTCTTCATTACCACCACATATCGGACAATGGTTCTGAGGAATACCCTGTCTTAGCCCTTTTAGCCTCCATGCTCCGGTTCTTACCCATGCAATAGATTCTCTCTCTTCTTTGTTTACTATGTCTATATGTTTTTCCCTGTTCCATGTATTTTTCATTGGCCTATAACAAACTAATGAGCTCTTTTCGGCAATCTCACTGAACATGATTTGTATTTCTATATCTTCCAGTCTTTTCCTCGCCTTTTTCCAAAAATTTTTCACGTTATTTTCTCTCCTTCTCCACATATCTCCTAACCCATTTTTCTCCAAAATGTTCCGTAACTTACTTACCCATCCATTATTCATTAAGCTATTCTCTTGGTATTCAATACATTGTCTTAACACATTACTTTTTCCTAGATTTAAGGTTCTGAACCAAAATTTCAAAGCTCTTTCCATTATCTTCCCCTTAGTTGCCACCCCGCCCATCTCTAATCTCACCTAAATTGATTTACTTTCACAGATACTTTTTTCATAATGCCACTTAAATTCTACCGTTCCATACTCAACAATACGTTGAAATAGTTGATACTTACTCCGACATCGGCGCCACTGTATGACAAGCTCCAAGGTTACCAACATGTATTCATGAACTGCAATGAGATATGAAACATAGGACTGCGTCTATGTTCAACATAATGAGCAGTAAAGTATTTATCCAATACATAGAGTATTTCAACATATTGTGACACAAAGTATTGTACGTAACAGCAGGAAAGTGGTTTTTTAGGACTCGTTTCGATATTTCGCTTACTCGTCCTGAAAAAAAAGCTCATTTTCCTATGCAGTTACGTAATAGTAATTTACGATACGAACATCGTAGCGTATCATATTACAATATGAGACTGGAAGTTTGATAACCAATCGAGTACTATAATATGTAGTTATGATATATATATATATATCGTACAACGTTTTATCTACCAGTTACATAACTCGATTTTTTTATTCACTTTGAAAAATTGCACTTTTATTTCAGATGTATTAGGAATCACTGAAACAGTACACTACATTGTTACGTAGTTGATACGCGCGTGTAGTGGGCCATGCGTGGTTTCATAGACGATTTGTTTGTTAGGTTTTTGTTTAAAACAGAAGATCAGGAGTACTGGGTGAATTAAATAAACTTTGGAAAATGAATTCTAACGAAGATACTGTTATATATAGTTTAATTCCTAATAAATCCGACTTATAATAAATAAACCTGTTTATACTTCGTTTATTATTTATGCATGGTTGACTTTACGCAACCAGTTTCGTGATAAGAGTTACATTACGAAAATCGTTGCGTGATAGAAGCTCCATTACAAAACTAGTTGCGTAATGAGGTACTATTACGAAACTAGTTAGGTAGTGAATAGGTTTACGTCTTTTTTTTTTTAGTATTGTAAAATAGGTGATTTCTTGGAAATTTTCGTGTGGAATCTTTAGTAGCAAGTTTAGTATTTAACAAACTTTAACAAACTTTTATTTTTGAGTTGTGCTATCCGCACACAGACCTTTTCCTAAAATGTTTGTTCTTTCTTTTCGAGATTCAGTGAACCAAAAACGTATATTTCGGATGATATTCCGCTATCAAATTTTTGGGTGGAATGCAATGCTTTCTCTATTTATTATAGGTAGATAAGCAGAATGGGACAGGAGTAGAAGCGGGGGAAGAGACTTAGCATTTCGACCTACGAATATCTTTACACCTAGGCCCCCGGGTGGGAGGAATGAGGAGAGAGGAGACAGAGGGCGACCGGACCAGGAGGCACGACAGGCAGAGGGCAGGGTCCCTACCATCTACAAATTTCAACTCCCCGGGTGGTGGCTAGTACAGCCGTCTCCTTCCCTCCTGTAAGCTTACACATCTCCTGGGCCGCGCGGAACCCGGAGACCGCTCACAGTCCAGGGGACGGGGTTTACTCAGAGCATCCTTTATCCCGCCATGCACACGCCGAGACCTCCCGCCGACGCTTGCAACTCTGAAAAAAAACCAAGCAGATGAAAGCTGAAGTTAAATGAGAATGGAGATGAAATGGAGGGACAGAAAATTCGGGGAATGGAATGATCCTTTTCAGCATTCGCCTGGCGACCCGGGGAAACCACGAAAAAACCCATGTTGCAGGAAGGTCGGCTACGGGAATCGAACCCACGACCTCCCGAATGCGGACCACAGACGTTAACGCCTGAGCTATCCCGGTCGGTTATTATAGGTAAGTAGTAGAGAAAGTAAAAATATCACTATTCTATTCACTGTCTAAATAGGTTTTAATGGTAATCCTTTCCGCTATCAAATACTCAGAACATTTGAAGCACTGTGCACATATTCACTCATATATTTCGCTTTCAAAACCTAAACTAAACCCCGCAAAGCAATAAAGGCTACTAAAGCTCTCGTATTAAAGCTTCCACCGCCATATAAGCAAGCTCTATGCAGCTTTGGAACGGACTGGAAGAAAGGTGCTCTAGAAACGCATTGTCTTCTATATCCTGTTATATGTCCAGTCCCTAGCCCAGAGAGATAAGCGAGCCTTGAGTCAACTTGGGGGTGCTAAACTCGGAAGAAAGAGGTAGAAGAGAGAGGATATAGGTTCTCCTTCCATAGCGCACGCGCAGATTATCTAAACACCTGAAACGGACATTACACGCTCTGTGAATGACTCACTTCTAGCCGTGCCGCTCGGAGACGTGGTGAACGACGTAAACTGGCCTTGACGTGGCGCATAACTGAGTTTCAATACTCCATGTCTGCACAGCATGTGGCCCAGTTATATTTGCGTTTCGCAACCTGTGAAGGGTTACATGTAACTATTACTCTAACAGCCCAAGCTCAAAATTCTAAAGGTAGGGAAAATACATTCTGTAAAAACCTGACCTTTTGCTTCCACATGCCTTTCCCTATTCACTCTTCTAAAACTTTTCTTACAAAGGCTTATTTTTCTATCTACTTATTAATCAGATAAACTATCACTGCGCATTTCCTTGTATACATATATGAAGGATACAGTAAGCTGAATCCATTGGGTTTGAAAGGGAATATACCACACACACACACACACACACATATATATATATATATATATATATATATATATATATATATATAGACATCTAAATTAATATCTAACAAGAATTGTACATAATAATTTAATTCAGCAAGAAAGATGTTAGAATATTTATCAGCCAAGAAATGTACAAAGTTGATTGTAACTTGGATAAGTAAAGGACGGGCGAGCTTGCTAATTCCAGGCAAAAGATAATTGTAGGTAGAGTCCACCACCTTTCACCAAGCTAATGAGCAAGGATTTTGAACCAATAACCAGAAATAGAAAGAGACAGAGATATTGAATCTGCTTCCGGGCGCGTCACTGGGACGCGTGTGCAAAACGTTTTGGAGCAGAATATTTTCTTACATAATAAGGTAACGTGGTCTGAGGACCAATTAGAAATGTCGTTACACTCTAAGGCGCGAAGGTGAACGCCACTAAACTTGGGTATAAGAGGGGGAAGCAGGCCCCAGATTTTCACTCTCTTATAGAATCTCGTCGACACTCAGTTATACTCTCTGGACGACGGATGCACGTGTGTGCATATGGGTGGGAGGCGTGTGCAGTTAGATTAGGCTCCTAATTTATTATAATGTCGGAATTGTTACAGATGGGAAAAGCTAGCCGCCTGTAAGCATTTTATTGACAATAAACCACATTTTAAGGGAAGTTCAGTGTATTTTAATTTGCCTCACCTATAAAAACCTGAGATCAGTGAAACTAGTTAGATAGGTAATTTATCAGGAATGGAAAAGTCATCAGCCGCTGAGCGTAGGTAGCCGGAAACTAGAACACTGCAGCAGAGGGCATCAACCAAGAGGACCAACGATTTTCCGCTACAGATTGGATTGTGAAGCTGAGGGTATCGGCACCGATCCAAGAGGGAGGGATGAGGTGAAGGGAGAGACCGAGCTGCCGGAACCAGGAGTGACAGCACTACAATGGCGGGGACCCTATAATTTCCAGACTGAGACACCCCGGCAGTCGGACAGACATACCGGTGACCTCGCCCCACATAGGGTCTAACGCTGCCCCCAAAGAGCACTCATAATCCGGCAACCAGCCGAAGCCTGAGATTCGGAGAAAGTTTACAGAAAGCATCCTTTTAAACTACCACGCTGCACCGAAACACCATTGTCGACGCTTGCAACCCTGAAATAGACAAACGGGGTGAAGGATTAATGGAATGATCAATCGAACAAAATGGAGGGTCAGGAAATTCTGGGTATGAAATAAACCACTCCAGCATTCGCCTGACGACCTGGGAAAACTCCCGAAAAAAACATGAATCATAGTGGGCGGTCACCGCCAATCGAACCCGGGATCTCCCGAATGCGGACCACAGACGTTATCGCCTTAGCCATCCCATTTGTAGGATGTAGCCGTTGTCAGATTTATAAAATGCGGGTCGCTATGTGATGCTTTTGAAATTCCTTGCTCTGCATGACCACGAGAAAACGTATAGCCACTTAGCATTTGAGAAAGTATAAGGTATTTGAGAATTCAAAACAATAACAAAAAATCTGATGTGTTACACTCACATGACTTTCTCTACTCTTGTACAAACTGTTCTCCATATGCTTCATGTTAATCGAGATGTTAATCTTACTGCTAATTTTCTTGTAGGTACAAGGGGAATTATGGTAGGCTTTAAGCGATAGTCAAATCTTTTAAGAGCTGGTTGCTATGTGGAGCATTCCATTCTCTTTGCATGTCCATGACAAAAAAATGAATAACGAATTCCCATTTGAGAAAAAGTATAAGTATTGGAAAATTTAAGGGAATAACAAGCAATATCTCGAAAATGGTTCACTCAACAAAAAAAATGTATATGACATAAATTGTGTATTTTAACGTGATCTACATTTCTTGTGTAGTAAAATTTTGTCTCTCTCTTATGGTTTACCAGTTATGCAAAAGTCCTTCACAATGAAGAATACTTTTGGAGACATTCCCAGAAAATTCGATATATGCAATTCATTTGCTATAAAAATGTCTTAAACTTATGGTATTTTATTCAAAATCGTTAGAGCCATTTTTGAGAAAATTAAATTTTCGAAAAACGTTCCATGTAAAGGGTAATCTGGGGTGAAGGGATTTTCTTGAAAACCTTCGTGTCGCATCTCTGGAAGATACTGAACCTAAATGCCAATTTTGGTGTTTATCCGACTGTTTCTGAGTTGTGCTGTTCACAGACAGACAGACACACAGACACACACACACACACACAGACACATACACATGGACATGTTTCCAAAAATGCTTTATATGCATTCAGTGCACCTCAAAACATGCATTTCCTGTAAAATCTCAGTATCGAATTTTTGGGTGGAATGCAATACCTTCCCTACTTACTATACGTAGAAGAGAAAGTAAAAATATCTACCATGTGGTTAACGCCACAAATAATTCATTTGACATAAATAATTGTGTGCTTAAACGAGATCTACTTTTATTTATTTATTTGCAGAAGGATTAACAGGTACAAAAGTCATTCAGGTTGAAGATGACTTCACAGAATATTCCAGAAAATTCAAGAGACACCTTTTTCATACATATATCTTAAACTTATGGTATTTTAATCAAAGGC